>CAXIWF010000085.1:0-29671 GCA_964036045.1 Eutreptiella sp. 'Long Island Sound 2002' | reverse complement strand
CATCCGCCTCAACACGGCATACCTACACTTTCGTGCAACCCCCCAAATGGGCTCACATTCACATTTACATCCCACCGCACCCATCCAATTCCACACAGGCCACCGTACCCCGCCCTTTCATGTCCCAACAACCCATTCAAAAAGAACCACACACCAGCATCCGCATCAACACGCCGTACCTACACTTGTGGTAATCACCAGAGAGACCAGCAAGGGGAGCATCCCGGGTGAGCAACTATGGCTTGGAATGTGATGTAATGATCGAGGGGAGGGCAGCTGTGGAGTGCACCTCATTGCAAAGATGTTAGGAGGCCGTGGTGCAGTGCATGGTACAACCAGCACCCCCTCTGTGTAGCGAAAAACATAGCCGATTTTTACCCCAATTTTACTAGCGAGCGGTGGACCTTAATGGAGCCACCGCGGCTGGAAATGTTTTTGCCTGGCAAAGCCAGTTCAGATGTCCATGGCAGCATCGCCCTTTCATGTTCCAACGACCCATTCAAAAACACCCACCCCCCCCCCATCCGCATCAACACGCCATACCTACACTTTCCTACAACCCCCCCAATGTGCTTACATTCACATTTGCATCCCACCGCATCCACCCAACCCGGCACAGGCCACGGTACCCCGCCATTTCATGTTCCAACACCCCATTCAAAAACACCCACCCCTCCCCCATCCGCCTCAACGCGGCATACCTACACTTTCGTGCAACCCCCGAAATGTGCTCACATTCACATTTGCATCCCACCGCATCCACCCAACCCCACACAGGCCACCGTACTTTTTTGGAATTTTTTTTGGAATTTTTTTTGGAATTTTTTGGGATGAGCTTTGAGCTTGTCCTCGCCGGAAAATCCTGAGAAGGGGTCCTCAATCAGAAAATCAGCGGTGGTCACAGGCTACTTCACACACGGCTCACATGCAAGCGTCCACAAACAAAGCCAAAAAACGAGACCGGTTTCGGCCCAACACTAGGCCCTCATCAGTCTGAGCGTGAGATAACAAAGGATATTCAAAAAGACATTCTTTATCTCACATCATTGCGTGTATCACACATGCAGACATCCGTCATTTTACTGGCGTGTTCCATCTGGTGTATTATACATCTGGTTCACTGACTTCACTGAAAATACATGTGCATAGCGCAGGAATTGCATTCACAAATATTCAAAACACATGATATTTTGGCAGTGTGCGCGACCTGTTCAGGCGACGCGGCGGCGCTTACTCTGGCTGCAATTGCCATTTTCAGCTGCTGCCCTGCAATTCAACAACAGGCTGGCATCCATAGACAAACTGTCTGCAGCTGGCTGGACATTCCCCAGATCATTCAGGGTTTTTACTAGCGCTCTGTGCCAGCGCTTCCTGAGATTTGGCTGTGGACGGTTGACTGCAAACAGTTTGGTCCCAGGAATTGATTGTTTGATCTGTTGGTTCAGTCTGTGAATTGGATCTCCATACTTCAGGGGAATACACGCCTCATATGGCACTCTCCACACATGGATGCGAAAAAATTCCAAAAAATTACCCACCCTCCTACCCTTTGTTTTGGAATTTCGTGTCATGTATCTGTCCTTCTCAGACCAACTCACAGGCAAGGAACTGCAGAGCGTTTTGGGGTACCCTAGCCTGCGGCAGGCCCCATTCATCCTCTTTACGGCCGCCAGGAAATATCGTTCATGGGAGTTAGTACGAAGGAAACGTACCCCCTCCCCCCGTCTCCACCCGAGTTTTGTACCTCGGGGGGTATTGCTGGACCAGGGGATGTATGTGGCACTGTTTGTAGGCTTGAAATGGGTACAGTACCTCGGTTCATGCAGGTCCAGGACATGTAGGTCCAGGAAAATGATATCCGCTGACACACCCAGAGCCAAAACCTCAAAAGGCAGGTGTGGGGGGTACCAAGAGGAAAGCATTGCAGTGATCTGCGGCGTATGGGCGCGGTGGTGAATACACGCGCCATCGTCGATAAATCTCAGCAAAATGCATGGCAGTGCCTTCTGCCCCAGACGTTCAAAACAGCGCAGCGCTAGGTTAGCCCAGGCTGGGGCGCAATTCGTCCCCATGGAGAAGCCCTGGGCCTGCCTGTAAATTCCACTGCCTGGGGCCTTAAAAATATTATGCGTAAAAATTAGGTGCAGGAAAACCTCACCCAGGGAAACCTCGGGATCGTACTGCATATTGAAAAATGGGAATGAGGTATCAATGAATCGAAACCATCGTTCACCAATCGGCTCAGTGAGCCATCGCACATATGCACGCTCATGTAATGTGATCTCAAAATTATTCAGACATGTGTTCTTCCACTCATCGCGCCAATAGCGGAACGCTTTGCTCAAATCACTGAACGTAAAATTTGTGTACAGGGCAGTGAAATCAAAGGAGGTCAGGACATACTGATCGTGGTCCCCATCCACCCAATGTTTGAAATTGTGTATGCGCTGTACAAAATCCAGTGTATCCGTGAGGGGAGTGTTCTTGGCGTCTTGCCAAGCATCGAAGCGCAAAAATATTTTCCCCAACGTGCTCAAAATGATTGATGGGGGGGTAGTGAACCAGCTTGTGAGTGCTGTGATCGGTCTGGAAGGCCACGAATTTTCACGAATGGATTTTCTCTTGTGGGTCTTCACTTGCATGTAGAAAATTGGCATTTTCAAAGGCGGCGACCTTTCAAAGAAGTTTTGCAACAACTCGGTTAGTGGTTCGTCCACGTTGTGGGATTCCAGCAGGGTGATGGCCGTTATGGCGATGTCCCGTCTCCACACCTTAGCCTGGTCAGTCCACATCAATTCTTGATCGGTTGTGAAGTCCCCAAGCTTGCGGTATACCGGGTCTCCATTTTTGTGGACCACACCCATGTTGTTGTTTTGTTCCATGAGGTATGTCTTGAGAGACATCACAACTTGATCCCCGTCTTTGTCAGCAGCCACAATTACGTGTGTGTTTAGGAACTCATGCACGCATCCACCATGCCAAATCACACCACGAGAGGGGGGACGTTGCTCAGCAAAATCGCTGAGCGTGAACTTGAAAGTATCATGGCACTTGTTGACGAAATTTTCGATCACGAACGACTCCGCTCCCAATTTTTGTAGCACACACGGAGGTGGGTCTCGGCCGCTCTTCCGAAACAACGAAGGATGTGGGAATGACCGGTAGATGTCCACCTTTTTTGGTTCCTTTGTAAAAGCCAGCGACCATAGAAGCACACGGCGCATCTCCATAGCCTCGGATGGGAGCGCCTTCAATGAACGCTTTATAGATGGACCAGGGAATGAATGGGGCACAAATTTTCCTCCGAGCGATAGCAGCATGCGAAGGTATGGCGAAATTGGTTGAGACAAAACGTCTCCTTGCAAGACGGTAGGCACGAAAGGCTTGAGGTGTAGTTCAATGTTGTGAAGGGCTTTGAAATCCATGTCACTTTCAGCAATTTCTTTGGGGCAACGCGTCTTGTCCCACTCACGTTTTCTCATCTTTTGCTTCTTTGACCGCGTTTCTTTGGTGTGGGTGTTCGGAAGCGGAGTTTCTTTGACTTTGGCGATTTTGCTTGCTTCTTTCCGCGGGTTTTGCGCCCGCCGTAACTCTTGGGACTTCTTCCTCGCCTTCCATTTTGTGAGCTTCCGGTGCTGCTTCGTGTCGTTGAGGTACTTGAGCTCCTTTTCGTTGAGGTACTGCTTGAGGCGGAGTCTTCTCGCCTTTTCCCTCTTTTCGAACTCGAGCGTACCCCGTTTTTTGATTTTGTAGCGAGCTCCGGTCGGTTGGTCACCATTTTTTGTAGTGCACGGCGAAGGGCAAGTATTTGGTCATCCATTTCGAGTTCACTTTGAAAGCCTTCACGCATAATTTCCTCAAAGACGGTTTTTTGTTCCACTTGCATAAGACGGTCCGCTTCTTTCTTTTTGATGCTCTCTTCCCACTTGGTGTATTGTTTTTCACCATTATCATTGATCGATCGTAAGCTTACGACAATTTGTGTGAGTGCTTTATCACGTTCTTCAACGAGATCACGGCGTGCCGTGTTGGTGTCCATTCCCCATTGCGCACATTCATCAACCATGGTAATAAAATGTGCATGCACCTTGCCACGTGCCGTGCTTGCCAAATCCCGCACACGAGCATCATCATTGGCTTTTTGTTTTTTGAGGAGTTCAATTTTGGTGTTGTAGAACTCTTCGTGCACCTTCTTTTGAGACTCTTCGGCAATGACTTTCATCACTTTGTTGGTACCATCGTAAAATTGGTCCTTTTTGGCCTTGAATGTGTTGTTCCGGTAGTAAAGCATCTTTCGGATTGCAAGGTCACGATTCTTGGCTTTTTCGGCGGCCATGAGGTAGGTAACAACGTCCGAACGGATCGCATGTGGCACGGCTTGGAGTTGCCACTTTGGTTTGTGGTTTTGACGCTTGAAAGACATATCGGCGCTCGGTAACACACGACGTTTTTGGAATTTTTTGGGATGAGCTTTGAGCTTGTCCTCGCCGGAAAATCCTGAGAAGGGGTCCTCAATCAGAAAATCAGCGGTGGTCACAGGCTACTTCACACACGGCTCACATGCAAGCGTCCACAAACAAAGCCAAAAAACGAGACCGGTTTCGGCCCAACACTAGGCCCTCATCAGTCTGAGCGTGAGATAACAAAGGATATTCAAAAAGACATTCTTTATCTCACATCATTGCGTGTATCACACATGCAGACATCCGTCATTTTACTGGCGTGTTCCATCTGGTGTATTATACATCTGGTTCACTGACTTCACTGAAAATACATGTGCATAGCGCAGGAATTGCATTCACAAATATTCAAAACACATGATATTTTGGCAGTGTGCGCGACCTGTTCAGGCGACGCGGCGGCGCTTACTCTGGCTGCAATTGCCATTTTCAGCTGCTGCCCTGCAATTCAACAACAGGCTGGCATCCATAGACAAACTGTCTGCAGCTGGCTGGACATTCCCCAGATCATTCAGGGTTTTTACCAGCGCTCTGTGCCAGCGCTTCCTGAGATTTGGCTGCGCGCGCGCGCGACCAAAAACTCGGTAATAACCGCCCCAACCGCCAAATCTGAGTTGATATTCGGATTCAGCGACATCAAAATAGGGGGGGGGGGTACTAGTTTACCCATGTAGGTCCCCAGGGGGTCCTGCTCTAACACCACCCCAAAAGGGGTATCCCCATTCGTGGTGAGGAACGGGCAGAGCCTACCGAGTCGGTAATAGTCACCCATATCCTAAAATGAGCTATTGACACAGTAAACCCCCCCTATTTCGGGGTCGCTGAGTCCAAAACGTCACTCATTTTGCGAATCCGAGACGGTGGCGTCGAGCTATGGGGGAGGGGGGTCCTAACGAGCGGTGGGGGGTCCGAAAAACCCCCCCTCCAAAATGCGTTCGCATAAGGGCGCTGTCACAAGGACGTTATGCTACGCACATCCTTCTTGGAGGCACACTTTCTGAGTGTCTATTTTTTTTCGGTATATACTCGCTCCTTACTAGGCAGCTTTGGTGCTTTCAGCGCCACTTTGTGGAGGCCAATGGGCCAATCTCCTTCCAAAACCAAAGTCCTCTCCACTGGAGTCCGGATCATAGGCTCAAGCTCAGCACCCACCATTTACTCCGCACACATCCGCACACATGTCCCTCCCCTTTGCGTAACACCCTGCCCTTCCTTCCCTGGTGGTATCGCGGCATGCGCTGCCCCGCCCCTTCCGCCCCTCCCCCCTAGGGGAGTAGGGTTTGTCCATGTCCCTTGTGCGCAGGAGACAATGGGGTGGGGTGGGGTGGGGGGGTGCATGCGCGCAGTTGAGGCCGCGGTCACATTTTGTCGGCCCATTTGTGTGTGCTTCTTGCTTACTTGGGCCCTGGTTCCCCGTTTGCAGGGTATCTTTGTCTGATTGTGCCCCATGTGCGGCGCTTAACGGCCGAATCTGTTCGTTGCTGGCCCGTTCGGACGCGGACAATGATTTGTGCCATGTGATGTTTTTTCCAATCTGTTGCATTCGGTGACGTTGCCGATCGATGTGCACAGTGATACGCTGTATGGAGAGTGTTGTCCTGGGGACAGCTTGTTTTTTGGGCTTCTAGTCAGCTTTGCTGGGAGTTTTGTTTTGTATTCTTTGCACCATGTCGTGCTGTGAGCAATGTGTTGTGTCTTGTGCGCAGTGCTGTCTATTGCAAGCTGTATCCAAAAACTTCCATGGTGCAGAACAAAGGTCTCATTGAAGCTCATGTTTTTCGCACATGGCCGCCATGGCACCTTCTTAGGAGCTAGATCTTCCTCTGAGTGTGCTGAGACCATCCCGCCCCCCTCCTGGACAAGAATCTTAGAGATTCCAAATGTGCACATGCCTCTACAATGCCACATACCTTCGGGAAATCCTTCTGTGTAACCCGCATAGGCCTGTACGCAAAGGCTAAAAAGGATTTCAAAAATTTGCTGAACGAGGAATCTCAACAACCCTAGCTCCTTGAGGGAATATATGAATGGTCCAAATGCTCGATCTAGCCATAATTCAAAGGCAGGAAATACATTCTAAACTGTAAGCCACAAATTATCATAACTATTGCAACTTTCCTCAACCTCTTTTGTCCGCAAAAATCTTGACGCAGTGATATTGCAGGTAGTAAAGACGTATCACTATTACTATCGCAAAAAGGAATGTCGAAGTGGTCCACTTCACGGTTCAAAAAATCCTAGTTTGTTGCGTGACGATGTTACAAATTTTGTACATACCATTGTCTGTTGGAAACAGAACACTGCATGTGTCCTGTGTGCTACAAAACCGCGGCTGCCAAAGTACTGCATGATTCGATGCTCAACAACTTACCAAAATGTCAAACCCATAGCAGATGAGGTATGGGATCAAATTGTCCTAACCAATTTTGAGAAACATCCCAGATGTCCCCAATATCCTAGTGAGTTTAAAATACAATATCACAATCTTCTACACAACCATAGATCTATCAAGGCTGCGCATCCCGATGGCTAACCCGTACGAAATGAAAAGCGCGCCAACGAATGTCCTAAGTCGTGTTTGAGAAAACGATCCTAAGTCCGAATGCAGAAAAGATCCTAATGATTCTAATTATCATAAAAGTCCTAACCAGGCGAACATGTTGCGATGAGTCATTGTCAAAGATATGGAAAAATAGGTTATCCTTATCCTAGAACCTCTGTCTAACGCGTGGAAAAAACATCCTAAGTATCCTGAACATCCCCAGCCTTTGGGACAGAACGTTAGGGCTAGGAAACATCCTAACTATGCCAAGTACTGAATATTCCTCGATAACACCAACGAATATACTACATATCCTAAGCGTGGTTACAATTACGGTTGTCATGAGTTATTTGCCATCACTACACATGCAAAATGTAAAAAGAACGATATTCTAACTCCTGTTGGAGAAAATATCCTAAATATCTTCAACTGACTGAACATTTGTTCTCAAAAATATCCCAAATATCCCAAGTACTTTGTGTGGCTCCGGGCATGTAATTATCCTAAACCTCCTGACCTGGCAAACATGTTGCGATGGGTCATTGTCAAAGAGATGGATAAACCGGTTAGCCTTAGCCTAAAAACACTGTCTAATTTGTGCAAAAAACATCCTAAGTATCCTAAATGTCCTCAACTTTTGGGACTGAAAGTTGGGGCTTTTTTTTGCACTGAACGGCGCCTTTTGTGGCTGGCCAGGCCCACTGAAAGTTGGGGCTAGCAAACATCTTTAATGTGCTAAGTACTCCACTTTCTTCGATAACAGCAAGGAATATCTTAAATATCCTAAGAGTGGTTACAAGTACGGTTGTGATGAGGAATTTGCCATTACTATACATGAAAAATCTAAGAATAAAAATATCATAAGTGCTGACGGAGAAAATATCCTAATTATCCTAAATATCCTAAACATCCCAATGGGCAAACAACGGGATGTTGAAAATGTTGTGAGTCCTAATTTTGCCAAGTCAGTCATCCGAATCATCGGGAAGATCGTTAAACCTCATGCAGAAAATATCCTAAGTATCCCAAATGTTCTGACCTGGCTCGTTTCTTTTCTCAAAAACATCCTAAATATCCTAAGTACGTAATATTGTTCGGGGCATATCATCGAACATATTGTAAGTATCCGCTATTGGTGTGATGAGTAAGTAGCGATGGCTAGAAGGAAGATATCATAAGTCCTATAGGAGACAATATTCGAATTATCCTAAATATTCTGAACCATCCAATGGGCCTACAACAGGATGCTGAAAATGTTGTGCTCAGCACGTGTCAAATACTTCCTAATCTCGCCAGACCAAACATCCTGAATATCAGCACCATTCTCTCAGATCATGCAGAAAATATCCTAAATATCCCAAATATCCTCAATTGACTGAACGTTCTTGCTCAAAAATATCCTCAATATCCCAAGTACTTCATGTAGCTTTGGGCATAACACCAGAAATATTCCAAAGATTCGAAGAAGGGTTACAGCTACCATTGTGATGAGTACATTGCCAAAAATATCCTAAGTCCTGATGGAGACAATATCCTCATTATGTGGACCATCCTCAACATCGTAATGGACAAACAAACGCAGGCTGAACATGTTGTGATAAGCAATCGTCAAAAACATCCCAACCTCGCCAGAACAAATATTCTAAATGCAAGAAAAGATCCTAAAACATCATGCAAAAAATATCCTAAATATCCTAAATATCCCTAGCTGACTCATCTAGACTGAAACCTCCTGCTGAAAAATGTCCAAAATATCCCAAGTACTTAATATTCTTCCAGGCAAGGACCAAAAATATCCTAACTATCCTAAAAAATGGTTACCGTTAAAGCTAAGGTTAACCGTAACCCTTTTTTTTAGGATAATTAGGATATTTTCCCAAAAAAATGATCGGGTGTTTGGGATATTTTAGAACGCAAAAGTAACCTACTAGGATGCATTCTTTTGGCACTCACAAACCACCTCGCCTATGGAATGAGGCCTCAAGACAACACAAACAGCCCTGAACCAGTGCACCACACATGTGTAACGGCAGCACTGACAGCACTCAATTATACACTGATGTGATCAGAATTTCAATGATTCTCAGATGTACATTAGTGCAGTAAATTTTCCGCTTGTTTTCATGTTTTCCGTTCGCCGCCAGATGTCGCCTGTGAGCGCGCGTCGAGTCGCATTTGTCTTTCGTGATTTCCCAATCGGATTTATTTAAATTATTTCGAATGATTTCACGTTGTGTCATTATGTGCGATGAATGCGCATTGAGATTCTATGTCTGCTCCATTTTTGTAGACCGGGTTTTCGTACTCTTCATATTCCACCATGGAGTTCAAAGGACTTACAAGTGCTTCGCATATGTCGCTCCCCTAAGCTGGATATGGGTCTGAAGAGGGTTATGTGGGTTCGGAGATATCAGGGGCAGTGTCGGGCGTTACGACCCCTGGGGCATCAAGGCTACAGGCTTCGCAGTTACAACAAAGATCAACCACTATGCAGCGGTTACAACATGTTCCTCACATGGCACCACACAAAAGGAAGAAACACTACACCACATCAATCCACACCACGCTAGACCACACCACACCACCTTTCACCGCACTGCCCCAGGATGTGCCCCGCAATGTGGCCCACGATGTGCCCCAGAATGTGCCCCTCAATGCTCACCAGAATGTGACCCATGATGTGCCCCACCATGTGCCCCACCATGTGCCGCACGATGTGCCCGCCAAATGCCAATTGATGTGCCCCATGATGTGCCCCACAGTGTGCCCCACTGTGAACCCCACGATGTGCCCTGGGATGTGCCCCACCATGTGCCCCACCATGTGCCGCAGGATGTGCCCCACCATGTAGTAAAATACTTGTAAAATCGGGGTAAAAATTGGGGATGTTTTTTGCCATACAAGGAGGGTGCTGGGTATACTTTGCACTGCACCACGGCCTCCTACCACCTTCAGAATGCATACCACTTCACAAATGCCTTCCTCTCTATCATTACATCACATTCCAACCCATAGTTGCTCACCCGGGATGCTCCCCTTGCTGGTCTCTCCGCTATTTACCACAAACCATACATAAAAAAAAGGCATGTTTCTGGGTAGTTCTCCATAGGCATAGTCGGCAACCCAAGGGACCCCTTCAGGATGTATCCACGGCTTCTGTGCCCCAAGCCAATGGCGTTGGTGAGGTCTCTGGGATCAGGGCATGGACATCCGAACCCGGTTTGCCAAACCAAAACATTGTCCAGCCGCCGCAGCTCCATTAAGGTCCACCGCTCACTAGTAAAATCGGGGTAAAAACTGGGGATGTTTTTCGCCATACAAGGAGGGTGGTGGGTATACTTTGCACTGCACCACGGCCTCCTACCACCTTCAGAATGCATTCCACTTCACAAATGCCTTCGTTTCTATCATTACATCACATTCCAACCCATGGTTGCTCGACCGGGATGCTACCCTTGCTGGTCTCTCCGCTGTTTACCACAAATCCCGCCCTTTCATGTCCCAACACCCCATTCAAAAACACCCACCCCTCCCCCATCCGCATCAACACGCCATACCTACACTTTCGTGCAACCCCCCAAATGTGCTTACATTCACATTTGCATCCCACCGCACCCATCCAATTCCACACAGGCCACCGTACCCCGCCCTTTCATGTCCCAACAACCCATTCAAAAAGAACCACACACCAGCATCCGCATCAACACGCCGTACCTACACTTGTGGTAATCACCAGAGAGACCAGCAAGGGGAGCATCCCGGGTGAGCAACTATGGCTTGGAATGTGATGTAATGATCGAGGGGAGGGCAGCTGTGGAGTGCACCTCATTGCAAAGATGTTAGGAGGCCGTGGTGCAGTGCATGGTACAACCAGCACCCCCTCTGTGTAGCGAAAAACATAGCCGATTTTTACCCCAATTTTACTAGCGAGCGGTGGACCTTAATGGAGCCACCGCGGCTGGAAATGTTTTTGCCTGGCAAAGCCAGTTCAGATGTCCATGGCAGCATCGCCCTTTCATGTTCTAACGACCCATTCAAAAACACCCACCCCCCCCCCATCCGCATCAACACGCCATACCTACACTTTCCTACAACCCCCCCAATGTGCTTACATTCACATTTGCATCCCACCGCATCCACCCAACCCGGCACAGGCCACGGTACCCCGCCATTTCATGTTCCAACACCCCATTCAAAAACACCCACCCCTCCCCCATCCGCCTCAACGCGGCATACCTACACTTTCGTGCAACCCCCGAAATGTGCTCACATTCACATTTGCATCCCACCGCATCCACCCAACCCCACACAGGCCACCGTACCCCGCCCTTTCATGTCCCAACACCCCATTCAAAAACACCCACCCCTCCTCCATCCGCATCAACACGCCATACCTACACTTTCGTGCGACCCCCCGTATGTGCTCACATTCACATTTGCATCCCACTGCACCCACCCAACCCCACACAGGCCACCGTACCTCGCCCTTTCGTGTTCCAACACCCCATTCAAAAACACCCACCCCTCCCCCATCCGCATCAACACGCCATACCTGCACTTTCTTGCAACCCTCCCAATGTGCTCACATTCACATTTGCATCCCAGCGCATCCACCCAACCCGGCACAGGCCACGGTACCCCGCCATTTCATGTTCCAACACCCCATTCAAAAACACCCACCCCTCCCCCATCCGCCTCAACACGGCATACCTACACTTTCGTGCAACCCCCCAAATGTGCTCACATTCACATTTACATCCCACCGCACCCATCCAATTCCACACAGGCCACCGTACCCCGCCCTTTCATGTCCCAACAACCCATTCAAAAAGAACCACACACCAGCATCCGCATCAACACGCCGTACCTACACTTGTGGTAATCACCAGAGAGACCAGCAAGGGGAGCATCCCGGGTGAGCAACTATGGCTTGGAATGTGATGTAATGATAGAGGGGAGGGCAGCTGTGGAGTGCACCTCATTGCAAAGATGTTAGGAGGCCGTGGTGCAGTGCATGGTACAACCAGCACCCCCTCTGTGTAGCGAAAAACATAGCCGATTTTTACCCCAATTTTACTAGCGAGCGGTGGACCTTAATGGAGCCACCGCGGCTGGAAATGTTTTTGCCTGGCAAAGCCAGTTCAGATGTCCATGGCAGCATCGCCCTTTCATGTTCCAACGACCCATTCAAAAACACCCACCCCTCCCCCATCCGCATCAACACGCCATACCTACACTTTCCTACAACCCCTCCAATGTGCTTACATTCACATTTGCATCCCACCGCATCCACCCAACCCGGCACAGGCCACGGTACCCCGCCATTTCATGTTCCAACACCCCATTCAAAAACACCCACCCCTCCCCCATCCGCCTCAACGCGGCATACCTACACTTTCGTGCAACCCCCCAAATGTGCTCACATTCACATTTGCATCCCACCGCATCCACCCAACCCGGCACAGGCCACCGTACCCCGCCCTTTCATGTCCCAACACCCCATTCAAAAACACCCACCCCTCCTTCATCCGCATCAACACGCCATACCTACACTTTCGTGCGACCCCCCGTATGTGCTCGCATTCACATTTGCATCCCACTGCACCCACCCAACCCCACACAGGCCACCGTACCTCGCCCTTTCATGTCCCAACACCCCATTCAAAAACACCCACCCCTCCCCCATCCGCATCAACACGCCATACCTACACTTTCCTACAACCCCCCCAATGTGCTCACATTCACATTTGCATCCCACCGCATCCACCCAACCCGGCACAGGCCACGGTACCCCGCCATTTCATGTTCCAACACCCCATTCAAAAACACCCACCCCTCCCCCATCCGCCTCAACACGGCATACCTACACCTTCGTGCAACCCCCCAAATGTGCTCACATTCACATTTGCATCCCACCGCATCCACCCAACCCCACACAGGCCACCGTACCCCGCCCTTTCATGTCCCAACACCCCATTCAAAAACACCCACCCCTCCCCCATCCGCCTCAACACGGCATACCTACACTTTCGTGCAACCCCCCAAATGTGCTCACATTCACATTTGCATCCCACTGCACCCACCCAACCCCACACAGGCCACCGTACCTCGCCCTTTCGTGTTCCAACACCCCATTCAAAAACACCCACCCCTCCCCCATCCGCATCAACACGCCATACCTGCACTTTCTTGCAACCCTCCCAATGTGCTCACATTCACATTTGCATCCCAGCGCATCCACCCAACCCGGCACAGGCCACGGTACCCCGCCATTTCATGTTCCAACACCCCATTCAAAAACACCCACCCCTCCCCCATCCGCCTCAACACGGCATACCTACACTTTCGTGCAACCCCCCAAATGTGCTCACATTCACATTTACATCCCACCGCACCCATCCAATTCCACACAGGCCACCGTACCCCGCCCTTTCATGTCCCAACAACCCATTCAAAAAGAACCACACACCAGCATCCGCATCAACACGCCGTACCTACACTTGTGGTAATCACCAGAGAGACCAGCAAGGGGAGCATCCCGGGTGAGCAACTATGGCTTGGAATGTGATGTAATGATAGAGGGGAGGGCAGCTGTGGAGTGCACCTCATTGCAAAGATGTTAGGAGGCCGTGGTGCAGTGCATGGTACAACCAGCACCCCCTCTGTGTAGCGAAAAACATAGCCGATTTTTACCCCAATTTTACTAGCGAGCGGTGGACCTTAATGGAGCCACCGCGGCTGGAAATGTTTTTGCCTGGCAAAGCCAGTTCAGATGTCCATGGCAGCATCGCCCTTTCATGTTCCAACGACCCATTCAAAAACACCCACCCCTCCCCCATCCGCATCAACACGCCATACCTACACTTTCCTACAACCCCCCCAATGTGCTCACATTCACATTTGCATCCCACCGCATCCACCCAACCCGGCACAGGCCACGGTACCCCGCCATTTCATGTTCCAACACCCCATTCAAAAACACCCACCCCTCCCCCATCCGCCTCAACACGGCATACCTACACTTTCGTGCAACCCCCCAAATGTGCTCACATTCACATTTGCATCCCACCGCATCCACCCAACCCCACACAGGCCACCGTACCCCGCCCTTTCATGTCCCAACACCCCATTCAAAAACACCCACCCCTCCCCCATCCGCCTCAACACGGCATACCTACACTTTCGTGCAACCCCCCAAATGTGCTCGGATTCACATTTGCATCCCACCGCATCCACCCAACCCGGCACAGGCCACGGTACCCCGCCGTTTCATGTTCCAACACCCCATTCAAAAACACCCACCCCTCCCCCATCCGCATCAACACGCCATACCTGCACTTTCTTGCAACCCTCCCAATGTGCTCACATTCACATTTGCATCCCATCGCATCCACCCAACCCGGCCCAGGCCACGGTACCCCGCCATTTCATGTTCCAACACCTATTCAAAAACACCCACCCCTCCCCCATCCGCCTCAACACGGCATACCTACACTTTCGTGAAACCACCCAAATGTGCTCACATTCACATTTGCATCCCACCGCATCCACCCAACCCCACACAGGCCACCGTACCCCGCCCTTTCATGTCCCAACACCCCATTCAAAAACACCCACCCATCCCTCATCCGCATCAACACGCCATACCTACACTTTCGTGCGACCCCCCGTATGTGCTCGCATTCACATTTGCATCCCATCGCATCCACCCAACCCGGCCCAGGCCACGGTACCCCGCCATTTCATGTTCCAACACCTATTCAAAAACACCCACCCCTCCCCCATCCGCCTCAACACGGCATACCTACACTTTCGTGAAACCACCCAAATGTGCTCACATTCACATTTGCATCCCACCGCATCCACCCAACCCCACACAGGCCACCGTACCTCGCCCTTTCATATCCCAACACCCCATTCAAAAACACCCACCCCTCCCCCATCCGCATCAACACGCCATACCTACACTTTCTTGCAACCCCCCAAATGTGCTCACATTCACATTTGCATCCCACCGCATCCACCCAACCCCACACAGGCCACCGTACCCCGCCCTTTCATGTCCCAACACCCCATTCAAAAACACCCACCCCTCCTCCATCCGCATCAACACGCCATACCTACACTTTCGTGCGACCCCCCGTATGTGCTCACATTCACATTTGCATCCCACTGCACCCACCCAACCCCACACAGGCCACCGTACCTCGCCCTTTCGTGTTCCAACACCCCATTCAAAAACACCCAGCCCTCCCCCATCCGCATCAACACGCCATACCTACACTTTCTTGCAACCCCCCAAATGTGCTCACATTCACATTTGCATCCCACCGCATCCACCCAACCCCACACAGGCCACCGTACCCCGCCCTTTCATGTCCCAACACCCCATTCAAAAACACCCACCCATCCCTCATCCGCATCAACACGCCATACCTACACTTTCGTGCGACCCCCCGTATGTGCTCGCATTCACATTTGCATCCCACTGCACCCACCCAACCCCACACAGGCCACCGTACCTCGCCCTTTCATATCCCAACACCCCATTCAAAAACACCCACCCCTCCCCCATCCGCATCAACACGCCATACCTACACTTTCTTGCAACCCCCCAAATGTGCTCACATTCACATTTGCATCCCACCGCATCCACCCAACCCCACACAGGCCACCGTACCCCGCCCTTTCATGTCCCAACACCCCATTCAAAAACACCCACCCCTCCTCCATCCGCATCAACACGCCATACCTACACTTTCGTGCGACCCCCCGTATGTGCTCACATTCACATTTGCATCCCACTGCACCCACCCAACCCCACACAGGCCACCGTACCTCGCCCTTTCGTGTTCCAACACCCCATTCAAAAACACCCACCCCTCCCCCATCCGCATCAACACGCCATACCTGCACTTTCTTGCAACCCCCGCAAGGTGCTCACATTCACATTTGCATCCCACCGCATCCACCCAACCCGGCACAGGCCACCGTACCTCGCCCTTTCGTGTCCCAACACCCCATTCAAAAACACCCACCCCTCCTCCATCCGCATCAACACGCCATACCTACACTTTCGTGCGACCCCCCGTATGTGCTCACATTCACATTTGCATCCCACTGCACCCACCCAACCCCACACAGGCCACCGTACCTCGCCCTTTCATGTTCCAACGACCCATTCAAAAACACCCACCCCTCCCCCATCCGCATCAACACGCCATACCTACACTTTCCTACAACCCCCCCAATGTGCTTACATTCACATTTGCATCCCACCGCATCCACCCAACCCGGCACAGGCCACGGTACCCCGCCATTTCATGTTCCAACACCCCATTCAAAAACACCCACCCCTCCCCCATCCGCCTCAACGCGGCATACCTACACTTTCGTGCAACCCCCGAAATGTGCTCACATTCACATTTGCATCCCACCGCATCCACCCAACCCCACACAGGCCACCGTACCCCGCCCTTTCATGTCCCAACACCCCATTCAAAAACACCCACCCCTCCTCCATCCGCATCAACAGGCCATACCTACACTTTCGTGCGACCCCCCGTATGTGCTCACATTCACATTTGCATCCCACTGCACCCACCCAACCCCACACAGGCCACCGTACCTCGCCCTTTCGTGTTCCAACACCCCATTCAAAAACACCCACCCCTCCCCCATCCGCATCAACACGCCATACCTGCACTTTCTTGCAACCCTCCCAATGTGCTCACATTCACATTTGCATCCCAGCGCATCCACCCAACCCGGCACAGGCCACGGTACCCCGCCATTTCATGTTCCAACACCCCATTCAAAAACACCCACCCCTCCCCCATCCGCCTCAACACGGCATACCTACACTTTCGTGCAACCCCCCAAATGGGCTCACATTCACATTTACATCCCACCGCACCCATCCAATTCCACACAGGCCACCGTACCCCGCCCTTTCATGTCCCAACAACCCATTCAAAAAGAACCACACACCAGCATCCGCATCAACACGCCGTACCTACACTTGTGGTAATCACCAGAGAGACCAGCAAGGGGAGCATCCCGGGTGAGCAACTATGGCTTGGAATGTGATGTAATGATAGAGGGGAGGGCAGCTGTGGAGTGCACCTCATTGCAAAGATGTTAGGAGGCCGTGGTGCAGTGCATGGTACAACCAGCACCCCCTCTGTGTAGCGAAAAACATAGCCGATTTTTACCCCAATTTTACTAGCGAGCGGTGGACCTTAATGGAGCCACCGCGGCTGGAAATGTTTTTGCCTGGCAAAGCCAGTTCAGATGTCCATGGCAGCATCGCCCTTTCATGTTCCAACGACCCATTCAAAAACACCCACCCCTCCCCCATCCGCATCAACACGCCATACCTACACTTTCCTACAACCCCTCCAATGTGCTTACATTCACATTTGCATCCCACCGCATCCACCCAACCCGGCACAGGCCACGGTACCCCGCCATTTCATGTTCCAACACCCCATTCAAAAACACCCACCCCTCCCCCATCCGCCTCAACGCGGCATACCTACACTTTCGTGCAACCCCCCAAATGTGCTCACATTCACATTTGCATCCCACCGCATCCACCCAACCCGGCACAGGCCACCGTACCCCGCCCTTTCATGTCCCAACACCCCATTCAAAAACACCCACCCCTCCTTCATCCGCATCAACACGCCATACCTACACTTTCGTGCGACCCCCCGTATGTGCTCGCATTCACATTTGCATCCCACTGCACCCACCCAACCCCACACAGGCCACCGTACCTCGCCCTTTCATGTCCCAACACCCCATTCAAAAACACCCACCCCTCCCCCATCCGCATCAACACGCCATACCTACACTTTCCTACAACCCCCCCAATGTGCTCACATTCACATTTGCATCCCACCGCATCCACCCAACCCGGCACAGGCCACGGTACCCCGCCATTTCATGTTCCAACACCCCATTCAAAAACACCCACCCCTCCCCCATCCGCCTCAACACGGCATACCTACACTTTCGTGCAACCCCCCAAATGTGCTCACATTCACATTTGCATCCCACCGCATCCACCCAACCCCACACAGGCCACCGTACCCCGCCCTTTCATGTCCCAACACCCCATTCAAAAACACCCACCCCTCCCCCATCCGCCTCAACACGGCATACCTACACTTTCGTGCAACCCCCCAAATGTGCTCGGATTCACATTTGCATCCCACCGCATCCACCCAACCCGGCACAGGCCACGGTACCCCGCCGTTTCATGTTCCAACACCCCATTCAAAAACACCCACCCCTCCCCCATCCGCATCAACACGCCATACCTGCACTTTCTTGCAACCCTCCCAATGTGCTCACATTCACATTTGCATCCCATCGCATCCACCCAACCCGGCACAGGCCACGGTACCCCGCCATTTCATGTTCCAACACCTATTCAAAAACACCCACCCCTCCCCCATCCGCCTCAACACGGCATACCTACACTTTCGTGAAACCACCCAAATGTGCTCACATTCACATTTGCATCCCACCGCATCCACCCAACCCCACACAGGCCACCGTACCCCGCCCTTTCATGTCCCAACACCCCATTCAAAAACACCCACCCATCCCTCATCCGCATCAACACGCCATACCTACACTTTCGTGCGACCCCCCGTATGTGCTCGCATTCACATTTGCATCCCACTGCACCCACCCAACCCCACACAGGCCACCGTACCTCGCCCTTTCATATCCCAACACCCCATTCAAAAACACCCACCCCTCCCCCATCCGCATCAACACGCCATACCTACACTTTCTTGCAACCCCCCAAATGTGCTCACATTCACATTTGCATCCCACCGCATCCACCCAACCCCACACAGGCCACCGTACCCCGCCCTTTCATGTCCCAACACCCCATTCAAAAACACCCACCCCTCCTCCATCCGCATCAACACGCCATACCTACACTTTCGTGCGACCCCCCGTATGTGCTCACATTCACATTTGCATCCCACTGCACCCACCCAACCCCACACAGGCCACCGTACCTCGCCCTTTCGTGTTCCAACACCCCATTCAAAAACACCCACCCCTCCCCCATCCGCATCAACACGCCATACCTGCACTTTCTTGCAACCCCCCCAATGTGCTCACATTCACATTTGCATCCCACCGCATCCACCCAACCCGGCACAGGCCACCGTACCCCGCCCTTTCATGTCCCAACACCCCATTCAAAAACACCCACCCCTCCCCCATCCGCATCAACACGCCATACCTACACTTTCGTGCAACCCCCCAAATGTGCTCACATTCACATTTGCATCCCACCGCACCCATCCAATTCCACACAGGCCACCGTACCCCGCCCTTTCATGTCCCAACAACCCATTCAAAAAGAACCACACACCAGCATCCGCATCAACACGCCGTACCTACACTTGTGGTAATCACCAGAGAGACCAGCAAGGGGAGCATCCCGGGTGAGCAACTATGGCTTGGAATGTGATGTAATGATCGAGGGGAGGGCAGCTGTGGAGTGCACCTCATTGCAAAGATGTTAGGAGGCCGTGGTGCAGTGCATGGTACAACCAGCACCCCCTCTGTGTAGCGAAAAACATAGCCGATTTTTACCCCAATTTTACTAGCGAGCGGTGGACCTTAATGGAGCCACCGCGGCTGGAAATGTTTTTGCCTGGCAAAGCCAGTTCAGATGTCCATGGCAGCATCGCCCTTTCATGTTCCAACGACCCATTCAAAAACACCCACCCCTCCCCCATCCGCATCAACACGCCATACCTACACTTTCCTACAACCCCCCCAATGTGCTTACATTCACATTTGCATCCCACCGCATCCACCCAACCCGGCACAGGCCACGGTACCCCGCCATTTCATGTTCCAACACCCCATTCAAAAACACCCACCCCTCCCCCATCCGCCTCAACGCGGCATACCTACACTTTCGTGCAACCCCCGAAATGTGCTCACATTCACATTTGCATCCCACCGCATCCACCCAACCCCACACAGGCCACCGTACCCCGCCCTTTCATGTCCCAACACCCCATTCAAAAACACCCACCCCTCCTCCATCCGCATCAACACGCCATACCTACACTTTCGTGCGACCCCCCGTATGTGCTCACATTCACATTTGCATCCCACTGCACCCACCCAACCCCACACAGGCCACCGTACCTCGCCCTTTCGTGTTCCAACACCCCATTCAACAACACCCACCCCTCCCCCATCCGCATCAACACGCCATACCTGCACTTTCTTGCAACCCTCCCAATGTGCTCACATTCACATTTGCATCCCAGCGCATCCACCCAACCCGGCACAGGCCACGGTACCCCGCCATTTCATGTTCCAACACCCCATTCAAAAACACCCACCCCTCCCCCATCCGCCTCAACACGGCATACCTACACTTTCGTGCAACCCCCCAAATGTGCTCACATTCACATTTGCATCCCACCGCATCCACCCAACCCGGCACAGGCCACCGTACCCCGCCCTTTCATGTCCCAACACCCCATTCGAAAACACCCACCCCTCCTTCATCCGCATCAACACGCCATACCTACACTTTCGTGCGACCCCCCGTATGTGCTCGCATTCACATTTGCATCCCACTGCACCCACCCAACCCCACACAGGCCACCGTACCTCGCCCTTTCATGTCCCAACACCCCATTCAAAAACACCCACCCCTCCCCCATCCGCATCAACACACCATACCTACACTTTCCTACAACCCCCCCAATGTGCTCACATTCACAATGATCTTTCTTCTAATGGGTGGCATAGTGAGAACTCACCCAAAAATTCTGCAATTCAGAAACAGAATAAAATTTGTGTTCAGGCATGTCATCCAACAGGCAGTGACCAGTACAGACAGCTCTAATCTGGCATTTCCCCAAAAAATCTGCTCAATTTCGCTTTGTTCTGCCAGAAAGCCGACCGCCGCAGACATTTCTGCGGATAAGCCCTTATCCGCAGAAAAACGCATTTCTGCGGATAACAGTTGCTCAACTCGCGGGGCACATTGCAACTGCGACCTTTTTTTTGGACATGCCCAAAAAGTAGGTCGCAATGGACACGGTAACCCAAGAAGTGCTGAACTGGTGCGTTTGCGCAATTTGTATGCTGCAGCTGATCGCTCTTTCGTTCATCCTGCTGCCGTCAAGAAACGGGTGCCGTACATGGACGCCACAGCAAAGCAGCCGTTGGTAATATCAACCCCCCCCTGTCCTGTGCCTCTCCTACCCCACGGTCCGTGAATGGGTGAATCTTTTGGTCGTTGGCCACATTTCACCATTGTGGAGTCCCCGAACATTTTGCCTTGATTTCGAGAAAGAGTTGTGCGGTTTCCGTGTCAACCTGCATCATAACTGTTGTGTTGCACAACTGACACACACAGAGCGCGCTGACACACAACGAACACACAGACAGCGCGAGTGGAGACATCGTATTCAAATGAACGAAGTCCTGGTTTGTTACCTTTTGTTGGAATTTGGGGAGTACAGTACAGGTCCACAAGGTGTTTGTTTCTCTCATTTTGGTGTTCTTGAAGCAATTTTGAAGTTTGAAGTTGGATTTTGATATTTTGTTGCGAATCAGAGTCCCTGTTCCCTGGCGACGCGCTCGGACAGGGTTACGGCGCTCACAACGTGACGCTCTACGCTGCGCTGACAGCGTTTGACTGTCCTGCGCCACCTGTAGCAGCTAATTCTGTTTCAATTCTTCAATTTTGCAAATTTTCAAATTTTGCTCTCTTTTTCTGTCGGCGACGCTTGTCGTAGCTTTTCGACGCGCGAGTGCGTTCGTGGCACTCGTCAACACTGGTATTGTGTGTCGACGGCTCTCTTCCAGCGTCTTGCCCAGTTTCAGGGCTTCATCCTGGCCCATTTTGGGTTTTTAGACCTTTTTGGCCTGTTTCTGGCCAAATGTGCCATTTTTGGCAGGATCGGTCGCAAGCGACAGCTGCGACGCGTGGCGACGCCCTCCGTCGTTCGCCACGGCGCTGCTGGGGCACTCCGAGTGCGCCTGGGTGTTTTCGAGGTGAGTTTTGGGTCGATTTTGGTCATTTTTCACTCTTTGAGAGAATTTCATCTTTGTGATCATCCATCACCATTTCAAGTCAATCAGCCTATTTTGGCTGCTCATGTGCAGTCAACTCCTTCGCCAGAGCGAACCTGAAGGACACACTTCCACACTTGCACTCATACACTTACAGAATACACCATGTACGACCCCTATATATACCCATTTGAGTGAAGCCCATGTATCAGAGCGCCCCAAGTCAACTTAGTGAGAGTCTATAGAGCACTCGCTGACACACAACTGACACACAGAGCTGACACACAAATGACCACAGAGAGCGCGTGACACACAAGTGACACACACAGAGTGCGCTGACACACAAGTGACACACAGACAGCGCGCTGACACACACAGACAGCGCGCTGACACCCAATGGACACCTATGATGCGCGCTGACACACAACGAACACACAGACAGCGCGCTGACGCTTGTAGAAATACATCCGGGCATGGCCAATTGCTATGACATTTTCGTTGCTGCCTGCACAAGTCGGAAAATTGGTGCATTGTATTTTGGTCAATGTTTGCTGCCAGTGTTCAGCATGACTATTTTTTTCCAAAATATGTGGTGTTTTTCATGGTGAGCCTGTGTGGAATGTTCCCTATTGCTTGCTCTATTTGTGGACACTATTGAACAATGCTTGTTTTTTCCTCCTCCTACTTTCACTGATGCCAAGACAGTCCAGTGTTGTTGGGGACATGCCATTGCAGTTTGGAGCAGAATTGATGCAACACACTTCGCTACAACAGGACTTGGCTGGCAAAAATGATGACCAAACAACAGACACCAAAACATTTGTATGTTCAAGCCATGTCTTTTGCAGGGGCAAGCGGAAAACCTCAATTGATAAGGCATTGGTTGCAAGTTAAAAGCTTTGTGCATTGGCAAAAGCATGCGATGCAAGAACAACATGTTTGATACACAATCAGGACGGGCATGGAATGCATGATTAGACAATTTTTGTATTGGCGAGAGTAGGGGCAGCATGTGTGTTCAACCCATTTTTGCATTTGTGAAAGCTAGGGTTTGGAACTCAATTCTGGTTGCATTTCTGAATAAATTAGTGGATTCATGTAGGAGTAGGGGTGCAAAGTGGTGCGAATTCCTACAGCAGTGCGGGTGCAATGGAAAAAGCAGGGTGCATAATCTCAGCCGATTCTGGTGGCATTGGGGATGCGAATGACCCTTTGTGAATTTTTTTTGTGGTACCTTCGTGTAATTTTTTTCCAGGAAACAGGAAGTTGACGGTTTTTTTCATTTGCTGTCCCCAAAAAAAAATACATTCACAAGGACCAGGCATTGCTGGGGTAGACATATAGGCATAAAACAATTCCCTAAAATTTTCCAAGTTTTCGGGCACAAAAACATGGGAACACGTTCTGTGTTTGTGGCCTACACTCTGCAGCCTGACCCACCACTCTGGACTCTCCCTGAACAAGGGATCTCCAGGGGGTGGGAGCCCATTCACAAGGGCCAGGCATTGCTGGGGTAGACATATAGGCATAAAACAATTTCCTAAAATCTTCCAAGTTTTCGGGCACAAAAACATGGGAACACGTTCTGTGTTTGTGGCCTACACTCTGCAGCCTGACCCACCACTCTGGACACTCCCTGAACAAGGGATCTCCAGGGGGTGGGAGCCCATTCACAAGGGCCAGGCATTGCTGGGGTAGACGTATAGGCATAAAACAATTTCCTAAAATCTTCCAAGTTTTCGGGCACAAAAACATGGGAACACGTTCTGTGTTTGTGGCCTACACTCTGCAGCCTGACCCACCACCCTGGACTCTCCCTGAACAAGGGATCTCCAGGGGGTGGGAGCCCATTCACAAGGGCCAGGCATTGCTGGGGTAGACATATAGGCATGCTATTGAGGTATGGAGGACAACATTCATGTGTGTTGCATGGCAATACATTCATTTGGGACGCAAACTCAGGCACATGGGACCGAACCCAAGCCCAAGGCAGCAGCCAACCCTGGCCCCAAGGATGGTTGTTTTCAGTGATAGTCGGCAACTCAAGGCACCCCCCCAGGGCAACGTGGATGCATTGTCATGGAGCCTGACAGCATGAATGTGACCTCCTAGGTGTCCTCTAGAGGTTCCTGAACCTCAAGCTGAAGAGATGGCCCACAAACCTTTTTTTTGTACAAATTTCACCGTTCTACTACGTAACTTTTCGGCCTTTTCAGGATGGCTGTTTTCAGTGATAGTCGGCAACCCAAGGCACCCCCCCAGGGCAACGTCTATGCATTATCATGGAGCCTGACAGCATGAGTGTGACCTCCTAGGTCTCCTCTAGAGGTTCATAAACCTCAAGCTGAAGAGATGGCCCACAAAGACAGGAGACAATGGGGTGGGGTGGGGTGGGGGGGGGGGGCATGCGCGCAGTTGAGGCCGCGGTCACATTTTCTCGGCCCATTTGTGCGTGCTTCTTCATTACTTGGGCCCTGGTTCCCCGTTTGCAGGGTATCTTTGTCTGATTGTGCCCCATGTGCGGCTCTTAACGGCCGAATCTGTTCGTTGCTGGCCCGTTCGGATGCGGTCGACCCCCCCCCTTTTCCCCGCCCGCAAGCCGGGCGTCCGCGCATGACGAATGCGTACGGCCATACTACTGGGAACACACCTGAACCCGTCCGATTTCAGAAGTTAAGCCTAGTCAGGCCCAGTTAGTACTGAGGTGGGAGACCACTTGGGAACACTGGGTGCTGTACGCTTTTTTATTGCCCCTGACTCGGTAGGATCTGCCCGTTCCTAGACAGGCAGATCCTACCGAGTATACAGTCTCCCCGAAAGTACTAAAAATAGCAAATTGTACCAAATCGACGTGAAAATCTTTGTACCCCCCCTATTTCGAGGTCGCTGATTCCGAAAATGCAATTCTTTTTCGAATCTGAGACAGTGGCGTCGAGATATGAGGGGGTCCAAATGGAGCGCGCGCGCGACCAAAAACTCGGTAATAACCGCCCCAACCGCCAAATCTGAGTTGATATTCGGATTCAGCGACATCAAAATAGGGGGGGGGGGTACTAGTTTACCCATGTAGGTCCCCAGGGGGTCCTGCTCTAACACCACCCCAAAAGGGGTATCCCCATTCGTGGTGAGGAACGGGCAGAGCCTACCGAGTCGGTAATAGTCACCCATATCCTAAAATGAGCTATTGACACAGTAAACCCCCCCTATTTCGGGGTCGCTGAGTCCAAAACGTCACTCATTTTGCGAATCCGAGACGGTGGCGTCGAGCTATGGGGGAGGGGGGTCCTAACGAGCGGTGGGGGGTCCGAAAAACCCCCCTTCCAAAATGCGTTCGCATAAGGGCGCTGTCACAAGGACGTTATGCTACGCACATCCTTCTTGGAGGCACACTTTCTGAGTGTCTATTTTTTTTCGGTATATACTCGCTCCTTACTAGGCAGCTTTGGTGCTTTCAGCGCCACTTTGTGGAGGCCAATGGGCCAATCTCCTTCCAAAACCAAAGTCCTCTCCACTGGAGTCCGGATCATAGGCTCAAGCTCAGCACCCACCATTTACTCCGCACACATCCGCACACATGTCCCTCCCCTTTGCGTAACACCCTGCCCTTCCTTCCCTGGTGGTATCGCGGCATGCGCTGCCCCGCCCCTTCCGCCCCTCCCCCCTAGGGGAGTAGGGTTTGTCCATGTCCCTTGTGCGCAGGAGACAATGGGGTGGGGTGGGGTGGGGGGGTGCATGCGCGCAGTTGAGGCCGCGGTCACATTTTGTCGGCCCATTTGTGTGTGCTTCTTGCTTACTTGGGCCCTGGTTCCCCGTTTGCAGGGTATCTTTGTCTGATTGTGCCCCATGTGCGGCGCTTAACGGCCGAATCTGTTCGTTGCTGGCCCGTTCGGACGCGGACAATGATTTGTGCCATGTGATGTTTTTTCCAATCTGTTGCATTCGGTGACGTTGCCGATCGATGTGCACAGTGATACGCTGTATGGAGAGTGTTGTCCTGGGGACAGCTTGTTTTTTGGGCTTCTAGTCAGCTTTGCTGGGAGTTTTGTTTTGTATTCTTTGCACCATGTCGTGCTGTGAGCAATGTGTTGTGTCTTGTGCGCAGTGCTGTCTATTGCAAGCTGTATCCAAAAACTTCCATGGTGCAGAACAAAGGTCTCATTGAAGCTCATGTTTTTCGCACATGGCCGCCATGGCACCTTCTTAGGAGCTAGATCTTCCTCTGAGTGTGCTGAGACCATCCCGCCCCCCTCCTGGACAAGAATCTTAGAGATTCCAAATGTGCACATGCCTCTACAATGCCACATACCTTCGGGAAATCCTTCTGTGTAACCCGCATAGGCCTGTACGCAAAGGCTAAAAAGGAGTTCAAAAATTTGCTGAACGAGGAATCTCAACAACCCTAGCTCCTTGAGGGAATATATGAATGGTCCAAATGCTCGATCTAGCCATAATTCAAAGGCAGGAAATACATTCTAAACTGTAAGCCACAAATTATCATAACTATTGCAACTTTCCTCAACCTCTTTTGTCCGCAAAAATCTTGACGCAGTGATATTGCAGGTAGTAAAGACGTATCACTATTACTATCGCAAAAAGGAATGTCGAAGTGGTCCACTTCACGGTTCAAAAAATCCTAGTTTGTTGCGTGACGATGTTACAAATTTTGTACATACCATTGTCTGTTGGAAACAGAACACTGCATGTGTCCTGTGTGCTACAAAACCGCGGCTGCCAAAGTACTGCATGATTCGATGCTCAACAACTTACCAAAATGTCAAACCCATAGCAGATGAGGTATGGGATCAAATTGTCCTAACCAATTTTGAGAAACATCCCAGATGTCCCCAATATCCTAGTGAGTTTAAAATACAATATCACAATCTTCTACACAACCATAGATCTATCAAGGCTGCGCATCCCGATGGCTAACCCGTACGAAATGAAAAGCGCGCCAACGAATGTCCTAAGTCGTGTTTGAGAAAACGATCCTAAGTCCGAATGCAGAAAAGATCCTAATGATTCTAATTATCATAAAAGTCCTAACCAGGCGAACATGTTGCGATGAGTCATTGTCAAAGATATGGAAAAATAGGTTATCCTTATCCTAGAACCTCTGTCTAACGCGTGGAAAAAACATCCTAAGTATCCTGAACATCCCCAGCCTTTGGGACAGAACGTTAGGGCTAGGAAACATCCTAACTATGCCAAGTACTGAATATTCCTCGATAACACCAACGAATATACTACATATCCTAAGCGTGGTTACAATTACGGTTGTCATGAGTTATTTGCCATCACTACACATGCAAAATGTAAAAAGAACGATATTCTAACTCCTGTTGGAGAAAATATCCTAAATATCTTCAACTGACTGAACATTTGTTCTCAAAAATATCCCAAATATCCCAAGTACTTTGTGTGGCTCCGGGCATGTAATTATCCTAAACCTCCTGACCTGGCAAACATGTTGCGATGGGTCATTGTCAAAGAGATGGATAAACCGGTTAGCCTTAGCCTAAAAACACTGTCTAATTTGTGCAAAAAACATCCTAAGTATCCTAAATGTCCTCAACTTTTGGGACTGAAAGTTGGGGCTAGCAAACATCTTTAATGTGCTAAGTACTCCACTTTCTTCGATAACAGCAAGGAATATCTTAAATATCCTAAGAGTGGTTACAAGTACGGTTGTGATGAGGAATTTGCCATTACTATACATGAAAAATCTAAGAATAAAAATATCATAAGTGCTGACGGAGAAAATATCCTAATTATCCTAAATATCCTAAACATCCCAATGGGCAAACAACGGGATGTTGAAAATGTTGTGAGTCCTAATTTTGCCAAGTCAGTCATCCGAATCATCGGGAAGATCGTTAAACCTCATGCAGAAAATATCCTAAGTATCCCAAATGTTCTGACCTGGCTCGTTTCTTTTCTCAAAAACATCCTAAATATCCTAAGTACGTAATATTGTTCGGGGCATATCATCGAACATATTGTAAGTATCCGCTATTGGTGTGATGAGTAAGTAGCGATGGCTAGAAGGAAGATATCATAAGTCCTATAGGAGACAATATTCGAATTATCCTAAATATTCTGAACCATCCAATGGGCCTACAACAGGATGCTGAAAATGTTGTGCTCAGCACGTGTCAAATACTTCCTAATCTCGCCAGACCAAACATCCTGAATATCAGCACCATTCTCTCAGATCATGCAGAAAATATCCTAAATATCCCAAATATCCTCAATTGACTGAACGTTCTTGCTCAAAAATATCCTCAATATCCCAAGTACTTCATGTAGCTTTGGGCATAACACCAGAAATATTCCAAAGATTCGAAGAAGGGTTACAGCTACCATTGTGATGAGTACATTGCCAAAAATATCCTAAGTCCTGATGGAGACAATATCCTCATTATGTGGACCATCCTCAACATCGTAATGGACAAACAAACGCAGGCTGAACATGTTGTGATAAGCAATCGTCAAAAACATCCCAACCTCGCCAGAACAAATATTCTAAATGCAAGAAAAGATCCTAAAACATCATGCAAAAAATATCCTAAATATCCTAAATATCCCTAGCTGACTCATCTAGACTGAAACCTCCTGCTGAAAAATGTCCAAAATATCCCAAGTACTTAATATTCTTCCAGGCAAGGACCAAAAATATCCTAACTATCCTAAAAAATGGTTACCGTTAAAGCTAAGGTTAACCGTAACCCCTTTTTTTAGGATAATTAGGATATTTTCCCAAAAAAATGATCGGGTGTTTGGGATATTTTAGAACGCAAAAGTAACCTACTAGGATGCATTCTTTTGGCACTCACAAACCACCTCGCCTATGGAATGAGGCCTCAAGACAACACAAACAGCCCTGAACCAGTGCACCACACATGTGTAACGGCAGCACTGACAGCACTCAATTATACACTGATGTGATCAGAATTTCAATGATTCTCAGATGTACATTAGTGCAGTAAATTTTCCGCTTGTTTTCATGTTTTCCGTTCGCCGCCAGATGTCGCCTGTGAGCGCGCGTCGAGTCGCATTTGTCTTTCGTGATTTCCCAATCGGATTTATTTAAATTATTTCGAATGATTTCACGTTGTGTCATTATGTGCGATGAATGCGCATTGAGATTCTATGTCTGCTCCATTTTTGTAGACCGGGTTTTCGTACTCTTCATATTCCACCATGGAGTTCAAAGGACTTACAAGTGCTTCGCATATGTCGCTCCCCTAAGCTGGATATGGGTCTGAAGAGGGTTATGTGGGTTCGGAGATATCAGGGGCAGTGTCGGGCGTTACGACCCCTGGGGCATCAAGGCTACAGGCTTCGCAGTTACAACAAAGATCAACCATTATGCAGCGGTTACAACATGTTCCTCACATGGCACCACACAAAAGGAAGAAACACTACACCACATCAATCCACACCACGCTAGACCACACCACACCACCTTTCACCGCACTGCCCCAGGATGTGCCCCGCAATGTGGCCCACGATGTGCCCCAGAATGTGCCCCTCAATGCTCACCAGAATGTGACCCATGATGTGCCCCACCATGTGCCCCACCATG
>CAXIWF010000084.1:0-52928 GCA_964036045.1 Eutreptiella sp. 'Long Island Sound 2002' | reverse complement strand
CTCAGAGCAGGGCACGCGTAAGTCCAATGGTACCAATGCAGCACCATCTTGCCAAGCAGAGAGCTATGTCGCCCATGCAGCATGTCAGTGGATAGCCCACACACTCCAGCTGTCAGATGGAAAAGACAACTCCACAGGGGCGCCACCGAGACGCGGCCCCGCAAGCACCGGACTTGAGAACACCAGCGTTGCCACTGGCCCTTCCCAGCAATCTCTCCGAGAAAGCGTTCTGAGTATCATCAGCCAAGACCCTGGTACCAGCGTGTCGGAATATTAGATTCGTCTGCCTGTTCGCCACTCCTGCAAGGCAGAGCCCTGGCACCGAGCTTCACCCGAAGGGCACAGCGCCGCGCACCCCATGGCACCCAGTGGGGGACCAGCACGGCGCCAGCCGCGGGACGGGCGACCCGGAGCCAGAGGCCCCGAACTTTGCAGCCTTTGCCGTATCCGTGAGCATTGCCATCTGGCTTACAATCGACTGACCCATATTCACGGCTGTTGGTATGGAAGCCTGCTCCACTCCAGTCCTCAACCACTCAGGCCAGCAGCAGGCCTCTGCAAGAGAGAGCCTGCATGAGCCACCAGAAAGAATACTCGCTACTGCAACCAAGATCTGCACCAAGGGATACTTCCCTCCGGGTCACCCCGGAGCCAGCACCGCGAACCCTTGCGTCTCGCCTACGCACTGCTGCACCTGCCCTGCTGCCACAGCAGCGGCGCGGTGTAAGTCAAACAACGCCTCTGGCTTGAGCATCATCCATTTTCGAAGCTGCCCGCTTCGGCAGGTGGGTTGTTACACACTCCTAAGCGGATTCCAACCTTCATGGCCACCGCCCTGCTATCTCTAGCGGACAACATCCTTTGTGGATTCTATGTATGAGCCAGCACTTGAACCCTGCAACCGCGCTCTCGGATCATCCCGCATCGCCAGCACTGCTTACCAGTAATGGCCCACATGGGGCTGCACACTGTTCCGGGTTGGGCCCCAGCGGCCTCAGCGGATGCCCGGGCAGAATGCCCCACCCCGCTGAGGCCAGAAGGCTGCCACCATCTCTCAAACACACTCAGGCACAGCGGACTGCGTTGGGCACGCCGTCGGCCAGGGATGGCCTTTGACGCGCCACACACAGACGCCGGATGCAGAGAAGTGTGCCTCCGATGCTTGCCCATTCACAGTTTGAGAATAGGTTGAGGACTGATAGACTCCCCAGAATGCCTCTCATGCATTGCTTTACCGGACAAAAGCCGCATCACGATCGACGAGTTCGGACACACTCCCAGCCCCAGCTATCCTGAGGGAAACTTGGGCGGAAACCAGCTACTAGATGGTTCGATTGGCCTTTCACCCCTATGCCCCGCTCAGACAACACGATTTGCACGTCAGGATTGCGACCGGCCTCCACCGCAGTTTCCCACGGCTTCGCCGTAGCCAGGTATAGTTCACCATCTTTCGGGTCCCATGGAGGACACCTCGCACTCAGAACCAGTGTCCATTGGATTCAGGCTCGGCAGCTCTTGCATCAGATCGGTTTGCCATTGCACGCCATGGAGAAACATGCGGCACGCAGCACCATAGATCCCGCATGGATCCAAGAGGCAGCACCGCGGCGCAGAGTCCCCAGAGGCATGGCCACACGCTCTTCAGAGTCCCCAAAGGCGCGGTGAAACACAGTAGCACCGCGGAGAAAGTGGTCCGTTCGCTTTAACCAGGCAACGTTCGGGAGAATCGGCAGCTGCGGCCACTGCTGCATGCCACGCCTGGGTCGGGTCGCGGAGGCCAAACCCGGCCAAGGCGGCGGCACAGCGGGCCCCGCCACCAGTTGCTCCGTACCAGCTTTGACTACACGCACAGCATTGCCTGCGGCCTCCGATAGACTCCTTGGTCCGTGTTTCAAGACGGGCAGGGGATGTCCCTGCCTTGCCAAGCCACTCTTGACACCTTTGCACCACTGTGCACCAACCGGGGTACCGAGAGCCGGGATGAGAGACCTGGAGGGCCTGCACACCACTAGCTCTCCCACTGATTGCACCCGGCGCGGTTGGTAGGCACATGCATCCGGTGCACCACACAGGGGCACACCGGACACCCACAGGGCCATTCTGCCTTGCCACATTTGCCCTCTCGAAGGATGATGCTCCGTGACATGGGTTACGGCTCCGGGCGGGACAGCAGAGCACCAAAGAGCAAAGCCAAGCCCGGAAGCCATCCAGAATCCCAGCCAATGAAGCCTCTTCTCCGTCGGGGCATAGGTCACAGCGACCAAATGCATGCCCCCAGGTCCAGACAGGCGGAGTGCCTCTGCCAGAATGCCACTGCGAATCGATCCCACCAGAGAGTGGGCTCTGCAGCCAGCCGCAGGCCAGACCCGAGGTCGCTTGTCCAAAAGCCGGGAAGGGCCCCACGACCGCCAATGCCTGTGCGAGAGCCACGGATGGTCCCGCCAGCCACTTCACGGTCCGGGGCCGCATCGCAATCCTCTGTGTCAGGGAAGCATCCACCACCGGTCGCCTGCCGCAGCTTCAGGCACTTTGAACCCTCTTTGCAGAGTCCTTTGCACGTTTCGATCAGTCTACTTGTTAGCTATCGGTCCCATGTCTGTATGCAGCCTTGCCACGGACATGCCTGGCCGTTTGACCTACAGTCCCAAGCAGCTCTACTCCAGGGTCTGGCGTGTGTGCACACCATGGCTAAGAACACCGACCAGTCCTCTTGACAGGAGGCTGTAGCCCAGGTATCGCGGACCATCCCAGGCCACTCTGACTCTGGATCGGCGCCATAGTAGGTCTGTGCAGCCGTGACAGCCATCCCCATGCCAGCATTGCATCCCGGAGTGCACCCAGTGCTCACCGCATCAGGTGACCAACAACGATACGGGTAGACCGTGTCAATCTGGTTCATTCGCCATTACTGAAGCCATCGCGATTGCTGTCTCTTCCTCTGCCAAGTGATATGCTTAAATTCAGCAGGTAGCTCTCTGTGCTTCAGGTCGCCAGCCGATGGCATTGCGAAGCAATGAACCCGATGAATCATCCATCAGGGCCGTGCACCGGGAGTGTCAAACCCATCACCCGCGGCCGGAGAAGGCCCAACACCAGCGCCGCGTGCCATGATGGTTCCAGCGCCGTGCAGGGCTTGGCCGCGGGTGATGCAACGGTTCGAATCACTCCACAATGCAGCATGCTCCAACGGTTCTCATCAACGGGCGTCCGAAGGCCAATCGGAGGGCAACACCACGGGTCTCTGTCTCCAGAGGCCGTTGGCACCGCCCCGCTCTGAGCCCGCGGAGTCGCGGCTGGGCCGCGGTCCGTGGGCTCCATGATCAAGCCTCTGCGCGCGGAGAGGTGAAGGACACCCCTCCGCGCTGCTCTGCACGCCAAATGACCCCATGATGAACATGGGATCCCGTGGCATCATTGCAGCCGTATTGGATAACGATTCCGACTCAGACACTGAAGCATCGAAAGGGAGAAACCGGCATTGAACCGCTGGTCTCCACTTGCCTGTTGCGTTCAAAGGTAGTCATCTCCACAAAGCTCACGAGTCTCTGCATTTCGCAATTCCCGTATCGAAGGCTACTCCGTTCTTCCACATCACATGGACCAAGGCATCCACTGCAGCAGGTTGGACATCAACAACCATCTATCTCTGCTCCCTGGCGCGGGAGAGCCCTCAGCGCCGTCACCCACTGGTTGACCAGCAGGTGGCGTTGCACAAAGCTTCGACAATGATCCTGCTGCAGGTTCACCTACAGCAACCTTGTTACAACTTTTGCTTCCTCTAGCAACAGAACATCGCCCAAATTCCATGACAAGACATTGATGTGCACGAGTGCCAATCAGCTTGAGTTCCTGAGGGCTTTATCATTCTGCCATCAGTAGCAACGATGGGCGGTGTGTATAAATGGCAGGGACATAAATCTGTGCAAGCTGATGACGTGCACATACCAGGCATTCCTTGTTCATGACAGATAGTTGCAAGCATCAATCCCAAACACGCATTCACAGCTGCAAAGGTTGCCCGCCCACTTCTGGGCAGGACGGTCCCATGGATGGGACACCAAGGCTTGTTCACTGGACCAGTGTAGTGCGCGTGCGGCCCAGAACATCTAGGAGCATCACAGACCTGCTGTTGGCTCTGGCTTGCGTGCACTTGGTAAACATGCACGGCACCCGAGAGAAGCAGCATACCCGGCACTCTCAGACGGGTAATCCACGAGCCCCGGTGGGACCGGCAAGCCGACCCACGGGTCAGGTGTTCCGTCCTACATGAATGCGAGACCGGGGACTATTCAGAGGCAGAGGTCTCACTCGTTATCGGAATCAACCAGACAAATCACTCCACCAATCAGGAGCGGCCATGCACCACCGTCCAGAGGATCAAGAAAGAACCCTCAATCTGTCAATCCCGACTGCGTCCTGACCTGGTAACATTCCCCGTGTTGAGTCAAATTAAGCCGCATACTCCACGCCTTGTGGTGCCATTCCATCAATTCCTTTAAGTTTCAGCCTTGAGACCGTACTCCCCCCTGAATCCGTAAGCTTTGATTTCTCGCTGCAGAGGAGTGAAACCGATGGCATCCTGTTGAGGAGATTATGGCCCACCGACACCGAGCTGACATAGTTTACAGCGGTAGACTACGATGGTATCTGATCATCTTCGCTCCCCACACTCTCGTTCTTGATCGACGAACATGCTCCAGTGGAACGCCTTTGCCGCAGTTGATCCCACAGCGGTCTGAGAATTTCACCTCTGGCGTGTCAATATCCATCACGACGAACAGACCCATCACTGCCGTTCAGAGCCAGCACCGCCCAGCTGCCCGGTGAAGGCCACCGCCGGAGCGGATAGCCTCCGGCCATCTGGGGGCACCAGCACTGCGTTGCCCTTTGCGGACCCTGAGACTCAGCAGAACAGCTGTGTCCACATATGGTCGATCCTTTGCCATCCCGCGCTGAATCATGCAATCAAGTCACGTTTGCTTTGGACGCGCTGAGTTGTTCACAGTGGCATCCATGGACGGCTCCGAGGTCGGGTCGCAAGTGACCCGCGCCCATGTCAGAGGCATGACCGCATCAGCCACCACTGAAGGAGGCTTCTTGCCGGAGCGGTCCGAACCCATGCAAAGCGGGCACGGGGACCATCTGCAGGGGGTTTGAATCCAGCAGCGCATCCCACGGAGGCCGCCACCCGGCCTGACGGCCGGGAGACAGCCCCAGCAGAGCGGCCGGACGCCCTGCAGCCCCATGCCCAGGGGTTGACTACGAGCTTTTCAACAGCAGCAACATTTGTATACGCTCTTGGAGCTGGAATTACCGCAGCTGCTGGCACCAGACTTGCCCTCCAGTTGATACTCATTGCTGCGTTTGGATAGCATTCATTGCGGAGTCCCACCCACCACACAGGGTGAGCAGGGCTGCTATGGCTCGTCGCTGTCTCGCCAGACCAGTGTCGGCAGTGGACAATTTGCGCGCCTGCTGCTCGCCTTGGCAATGGTAGCCGTTTCTTAGGCTCCCTCTCCGGAATCAAACCCTGATTTCCCGTTACCCGTGATAGCCATGGTGGTCCACTACACCACCAACCAGAGCTGATAGGTCAGAGACTCACACTGTGGAGCATTCATGGTAGAACCATCTTTGCCATCACAGAAAACGGCCTGAATCACCCTTGCACGCTGCCCTGTACGGGCGCAGGTCTTGATATCGGCCAACTGCCAGTGACCCTGAACGGGCCACAGCTCTGAGCTTCCATGTATTAGCCACCCAGTTGAGGTGAATATCCGGACCGATGTCACAGGGGACCACGAGGGCCCCAAGCAACCAGTGCACAGTCATCAGATTGTCGCCGGTGTAATGAGCCATTCACAGATTCACTCTCAATCCCATGTATTCTGACACTTGCATGGCTTAGTCCTTGAGAGAAGCATATGACAACTGGCAGGATCAACCAGAATCACTCGACTGCATCATGCCCAGGAGCGACCATCGAACCCCATGAAGGGGCGTCAATGGCCTCTCCACGGTGGCTTGCCGTGAGCCACGCCCTCCGACGGACGCCCCGTGGAGGAGCCAATCCGTCGGTGACTGCATCAAACCACGGAGAACCGGAGCTCTCCAAGCGCCCGTGCATGTGCATGCACGGGCCGCGTCTCGGAACCCGCCGGAGATGGACTCCGGCGGGGGGCGATCTCGGATCCATGGCCAGAGGTGGCGCGCACCCCATGGCCGACAGCCAAGGCTGTACCAACTCACGATCGAATGCCTCTGCATCATCTCCGTTGCCCCGCCGCAGGGCAGCCTCGCGAGGGCTGCGCCGCAGCGGGATCGATACAACCAGAACGGGTCTTATCCACGTGGGGGCTGGGTTGATTTGTATAGCGGAGGTTGCAGCCTGCCTCACGCTGTGACCCAGGATCGCCTCCGGCGGTCTCGGGGCCGGGGCGCCATGCGACGCCGCCGGGGGCCTCCCCTTACATAGTAACAAACGGGCCCCGCGGAACGGGAGCTTTCCTCGCGCGATTCGGCCGGGCGAGCCGAAACGGGGATCCATGAAGGCTGCACAGGACATCCGGCTGGGATGGTGACGGGCTGACCCAGGATCGCCTCCGGCGGTCTCGGGGCCGGGGCGCCATGCGACGCCGCCGGGGGCCTCCCCTTACATAGTAACAAACGGGCCCCGCGGAACGGGAGCTTTCCTCGCGCGATTCGGCCGGGCGAGCCGAAACGGGGATCCATGAAGGCTGCACTGGGCAAGCACTGGAATCACCACGTGGAGGCCTGCTCCGCGCGATGATCCCAGTGCCAGCCCTTGACCAGAGGCAGAGAACCCACAGCATGCGGGGCCACTGCGGCTCACAGGCTCGGACCGGTACTAGTCTCATACGATTCATCTCCGGTGAAGCAACTTCCTCGCCTTAGTACACCAGCCATGAGAGTCACGTGATATGCATGCGGGACCGTGTCCAAAAGAGGCATGCACAATGGTAGGCCCGGAAGCCCACCATCAATGTCACGCTATCTCATGCAACCTTGCCGCGGAATGTTTCGACTGCATCACTGCTGACTGGAGGGCGATGCCTCGGATCCAAAACCATAGAAAGCCATGCGATTGTCCAATCACGTCATCTTGCCTCCTCCGACCGGAGGCGTGCGCTGCTCTCGCTGTGCCGCGGCGAGGCCTCCGTGGGCCCTTCGAAGGACGTCACCAGAGACTGAAGCCCAGGCCTCTTCACGGCATTCGAGACGCACGCCCCGGCATTGGCCATCGGAGATCCAACCCCGCGCGGAACGCAGGGCACGCTAGCCTTATTTGACAGTGCTTGTCCAAAGTTCGGTATGCGGAGGCGATCGGGCACTGAGCCCCATGGGGTGTTTGTCGGACACTCTGGTACAGGATGCACCGAGTCGCACGAAGCCATGCGCTCGGATGCTGCTGCCCCATGGGGTGTGCACACGCCGGGTGCCCGGTTCAGACTTAGATGCTTTCAGCCAATATCCGCCATGTGTAGACTAGCAAGCCCCGGCCGCTCAGCCGACCACAGAAACCAGAGGCATGGCACGAGGGTTCCTCTCGTACTACCACGCGCTGCCGTCGTCAAACCCAATCATCACAAGTGTGAAGGCAATCGCGAAGGATCGCCGTCGAGAAGCAAACCGTGCTCATCGGGAGTTCTGAAGACAGAATAGCGGCCGTTGCAGGAGGGTAAAACCAACCTGTCTCACGACGGTCTAAACCCAGCTCACGTTCCCTGTTGGTGGGTGAACAATCCAACTCTTCTACTCGGCTGCAGGTGAGAAGCTAGGAAGAGCCGACATCGAAGGATCAAAAAGCAACGTCGCTTCGAACGCTTGGCTGCCACAAGCCAGTTATCCCTGTGGTAATTTTTCTGACACCTCTGGCTTCAATATCCGGAACTCGCGTGCTTGACCAAAGGATCGCAAGGCCACGCTTGCACATTGTGGACTCTTACTGAAAGTGACTGCATCAGCAGTGCCTTTGACCTGCTCCTCTGTGAGGGGTTTCCGTCCCGCCTGAGCAGTGCTTCGGGACACCTGCGTTGTCCTGTAACAGGTGTGCCGCCCCAGCCAAACTCCCCATCTGAGCAGTGTCCCGAAGCTGCGGCGAACAAAGCACCTGGGTCGCACACGGGCCCGAGGGCCCGGAACTGTGCTTGGCACACGAAGCGGTGAGGCCGTGAGGCACGACGCAAGGGACGTGCCTCTAGGTCGGGCACCAAGAGGTGCCAGCGGCTGCCGTACCCGAATCATCCGATTAGTAAAGCGGCTGTGGAGGTAGTGGTATTTCATTGCAAGCTTGCGCGTAGCAGCGCGGAGCCTCATCATATCCAGAAGGACGGAAGAGCCGACAGTCGAGATGGCCGCGAAGGCCATGATCAATGCATGAGTTGGCGCGCACTTCCCACCTGTGCTACACCCTCCATGCTGCTGCACTCTGTCAGACTAGAGTCAAACTCAACAGGGTCTTCTTTCCCCGCTGGAACACCCAAGCCCGTTCCCTTGGCGGTTGGTTCACCAGCCAGCATCTAGGGACAGCAGGAATCTCGTTGATCCATTCATGCGCGTCAATAATCAGTCGACGAGGCATTTGGCTACCTTAAGAGAGTCATAGTTACTCCCGCCGTTTACCCGCGCTTGGCTAAATCTCTTTGCATTGACAATCAGAGCACTGGGCAGAAGTCACCTCGCGGAACCAGCCAGCAGGTCCCATCGCAAAGCTGTGTTTCAATTAAACAGTCAGATTCCCCTGCGTAGTACACAGTTCCGAGTAGACCACACGTGGGTGCCACGGATGGGGCCGACGTCTCAGGTCGGCCATCTCCCCGCCCACGGGAACTGAAGCCAGGCCGCACCCGAAGGCACAGCCTCTCTTCTTTGCACACCCAAAGCTCCGTGCCTCCACCCAAGAGCCGCGGCGGGGCGTGCTTGGCCGTTCCGAGGCACAAGGATCACGCCCGCTGGAGAAGCGGCCTTCGGCTGAGGTGGGGCCTGGACGCCCACGGCCAGAGGACGGCTGGGAAGCCAGCCCTGGCACAGGACAACCAAGCCCCGGAGGGTTCCGTGCAATCCCGACGGGCAGGCCTGACACCCTGGCCCTTGGAGCCACCGCATCTTCCGAAGGTACACAACCAGTTTGCCGATTTCCCTTAGCTGCATTTGCACTGTTGACCAGCGGCGTCTAGCCGAAGAGACCAGCTGCGGTGATTCGGTACGGAGCCATTCCAATCGGATCAGAGCCCCCAGATGGGGGCTTGTCCCGGTTTGGTCACCAAGGGTTCACGCTTTGTTGCACAACTTCGCAGGGCGTTCCATGGAGTCGGTGGCCACCAAAGGCATGGCGCATTCCGGGTCGGCCGAGGCCAAACCCTCAGAGCAGGGCACGCGTAAGTCCAATGGTACCAATGCAGCACCATCTTGCCAAGCAGAGAGCTATGTCGCCATGCAGCATGTCAGTGGATAGCCCACACACTCCAGCTGTCAGATGGAAAAGACAACTCCACAGGGGCGCCACCGAGACGCGGCCCCGCAGCACCGGACTTGAGAACACCAGCGTTGCCACTGGCCCTTCCCAGCAATCTCTCCGAGAAAGCGTTCTGAGTATCATCAGCCAAGACCCTGGTACCAGCGTGTCGGAATATTAGATTCGTCTGCCTGTTCGCCACTCCTGCAAGGCAGAGCCCTGGCACCGAGCTTCACCCGAAGGGCACAGCGCCGCGCACCCCATGGCACCCAGTGGGGGACCAGCACGGCGCCAGCCGCGGGACGGGCGACCCGGAGCCAGAGGCCCCCGAACTTTGCAGCCTTTGCCGTATCCGTGAGCATTGCCATCTGCTTACAATCGACTGACCCATATTCAACGGCTGTTGGTATGGAAGCCTGCTCCACTCCAGTCCTCAACCACTCAGGCCAGCAGCAGGCCTCTGCAAGAGAGAGCCTGCATGAGCCACCAGAAAGAATACTCGCTACTGCAACCAAGATCTGCACCAAGGGATACTTCCCTCCGGGTCACCCCGGAGCCAGCACCGCGAACCCTTGCGTCTCGCCTACGCACTGCTGCACCTGCCCTGCTGCCACAGCAGCGGCGCGGTGTAAGTCAAACAACGCCTCTGGCTTGAGCATCATCCATTTTCGAAGCTGCCCGCTTCGGCAGGTGGGTTGTTACACACTCCTAAGCGGATTCCAACCTTCATGGCCACCGCCCTGCTATCTCTAGCGGACAACATCCTTTGTGGATTCTATGTATGAGCCAGCACTTGAACCCTGCAACCGCGCTCTCGGATCATCCCGCATCGCCAGCACTGCTTACCAGTAATGGCCCACATGGGGCTGCACACTGTTCCGGGTTGGGCCCCAGCGGCCTCAGCGGATGCCCGGGCAGAATGCCCCACCCCGCTGAGGCCAGAAGGCTGCCACCATCTCTCAAACACACTCAGGCACAGCGGACTGCGTTGGGCACGCCGTCGGCCAGGGATGGCCTTTGACGCGCCACACACAGACGCCGGATGCAGAGAAGTGTGCCTCCGATGCTTGCCCATTCACAGTTTGAGAATAGGTTGAGGACTGATAGACTCCCCAGAATGCCTCTCATGCATTGCTTTACCGGACAAAAGCCGCATCACGATCGACGAGTTCGGACACACTCCCAGCCCCAGCTATCCTGAGGGAAACTTGGGCGGAAACCAGCTACTAGATGGTTCGATTGGCCTTTCACCCCTATGCCCCGCTCAGACAACACGATTTGCACGTCAGGATTGCGACCGGCCTCCACCGCAGTTTCCCACGGCTTCGCCGTAGCCAGGTATAGTTCACCATCTTTCGGGTCCCATGGAGGACACCTCGCACTCAGAACCAGTGTCCATTGGATTCAGGCTCGGCAGCTCTTGCATCAGATCGGTTTGCCATTGCACGCCATGGAGAAACATGCGGCACGCAGCACCATAGATCCCGCATGGATCCAAGAGGCAGCACCGCGGCGCAGAGTCCCCAGAGGCATGGCCACACGCTCTTCAGAGTCCCCAAAGGCGCGGTGAAACACAGTAGCACCGCGGAGAAAGTGGTCCGTTCGCTTTAACCAGGCAACGTTCGGGAGAATCGGCAGCTGCGGCCACTGCTGCATGCCACGCCTGGGTCGGGTCGCGGAGGCCAAACCCGGCCAAGGCGGCGGCACAGCGGGCCCCGCCACCAGTTGCTCCGTACCAGCTTTGACTACACGCACAGCATTGCCTGCGGCCTCCGATAGACTCCTTGGTCCGTGTTTCAAGACGGGCAGGGGATGTCCCTGCCTTGCCAAGCCACTCTTGACACCTTTGCACCACTGTGCACCAACCGGGGTACCGAGAGCCGGGATGAGAGACCTGGAGGGCCTGCACACCACTAGCTCTCCCACTGATTGCACCCGGCGCGGTTGGTAGGCACATGCATCCGGTGCACCACACAGGGGCACACCGGACACCCACAGGGCCATTCTGCCTTGCCACATTTGCCCTCTCGAAGGATGATGCTCCGTGACATGGGTTACGGCTCCGGGCGGGACAGCAGAGCACCAAAGAGCAAAGCCAAGCCCGGAAGCCATCCAGAATCCCAGCCAATGAAGCCTCTTCTCCGTCGGGGCATAGGTCACAGCGACCAAATGCATGCCCCCAGGTCCAGACAGGCGGAGTGCCTCTGCCAGAATGCCACTGCGAATCGATCCCACCAGAGAGTGGGGCTCTGCAGCCAGCCGCAGGCCAGACCCGAGGTCGCTTGTCCAAAAGCCGGGAAGGGCCCCACGACCGCCAATGCCTGTGCGAGAGCCACGGATGGTCCCGCCAGCCACTTCACGGTCCGGGGCCGCATCGCAATCCTCTGTGTCAGGGAAGCATCCACCACCGGTCGCCTGCCGCAGCTTCAGGCACTTTGAACCCTCTTTGCAGAGTCCTTTGCACGTTTCGATCAGTCTACTTGTTAGCTATCGGTCCCATGTCTGTATGCAGCCTTGCCACGGACATGCCTGGCCGTTTGACCTACAGTCCCAAGCAGCTCTACTCCAGGGTCTGGCGTGTGTGCACACCATGGCTAAGAACACCGACCAGTCCTCTTGACAGGAGGGCTGTAGCCCAGGTATCGCGGACCATCCCAGGCCACTCTGACTCTGGATCGGCGCCATAGTAGGTCTGTGCAGCCGTGACAGCCATCCCCATGCCAGCATTGCATCCCGGAGTGCACCCAGTGCTCACCGCATCAGGTGACCAACAACGATACGGGTAGACCGTGTCAATCTGGTTCATTCGCCATTACTGAAGCCATCGCGATTGCTGTCTCTTCCTCTGCCAAGTGATATGCTTAAATTCAGCAGGTAGCTCTCTGTGCTTCAGGTCGCCAGCCGATGGCATTGCGAAGCAATGCAACCCGATGAATCATCCATCAGGGCCGTGCACCGGGAGTGTCAAACCCATCACCCGCGGCCGGAGAAGGCCCAACACCAGCGCCGCGTGCCATGATGGTTCCAGCGCCGTGCAGGGCTTGGCCGCGGGTGATGCAACGGTTCGAATCACTCCACAATGCAGCATGCTCCAACGGTTCTCATCAACGGGCGTCCGAAGGCCAATCGGAGGGCAACACCACGGGTCTCTGTCTCCAGAGGCCGTTGGCACCGCCCCGCTCTGAGCCCGCGGAGTCGCGGCTGGGCCGCGGTCCGTGGGCTCCATGATCAAGCCTCTGCGCGCGGAGAGGTGAAGGACACCCCTCCGCGCTGCTCTGCACGCCAAATGACCCCATGATGAACATGGGATCCCGTGGCATCATTGCAGCCGTATTGGATAACGATTCCGACTCAGACACTGAAGCATCGAAAGGGAGAAACCGGCATTGAACCGCTGGTCTCCACTTGCCTGTTGCGTTCAAAGGTAGTCATCTCCACAAAGCTCACGAGTCTCTGCATTTCGCAATTCCCGTATCGAAGGCTACTCCGTTCTTCCACATCACATGGACCAAGGCATCCACTGCAGCAGGTTGGACATCAACAACCATCTATCTCTGCTCCCTGGCGCGGGAGAGCCCTCAGCGCCGTCACCCACTGGTTGACCAGCAGGTGGCGTTGCACAAAGCTTCGACAATGATCCTGCTGCAGGTTCACCTACAGCAACCTTGTTACAACTTTTGCTTCCTCTAGCAACAGAACATCGCCCAAATTCCATGACAAGACATTGATGTGCACGAGTGCCAATCAGCTTGAGTTCCTGAGGGCTTTATCATTCTGCCATCAGTAGCAACGATGGGCGGTGTGTATAAATGGCAGGGACATAATCTGTGCAAGCTGATGACGTGCACATACCAGGCATTCCTTGTTCATGACAGATAGTTGCAAGCATCAATCCCAAACACGCATTCACAGCTGCAAAGGTTGCCCGCCCACTTCTGGGCAGGACGGTCCCATGGATGGGACACCAAGGCTTGTTCACTGGACCAGTGTAGTGCGCGTGCGGCCCAGAACATCTAGGAGCATCACAGACCTGCTGTTGGCTCTGGCTTGCGTGCACTTGGTAAACATGCACGGCACCCGAGAGAAGCAGCATACCCGGCACTCTCAGACGGGTAATCCACGAGCCCCGGTGGGACCGGCAAGCCGACCCACGGGTCAGGTGTTCCGTCCTACATGAATGCGAGACCGGGGACTATTCAGAGGCAGAGGTCTCACTCGTTATCGGAATCAACCAGACAAATCACTCCACCAATCAGGAGCGGCCATGCACCACCGTCCAGAGGATCAAGAAAGAACCCTCAATCTGTCAATCCCGACTGCGTCCTGACCTGGTAACATTCCCCGTGTTGAGTCAAATTAAGCCGCATACTCCACGCCTTGTGGTGCCATTCCATCAATTCCTTTAAGTTTCAGCCTTGAGACCGTACTCCCCCCTGAATCCGTAAGCTTTGATTTCTCGCTGCAGAGGAGTGAAACCGATGGCATCCTGTTGAGGAGATTATGGCCCACCGACACCGAGCTGACATAGTTTACAGCGGTAGACTACGATGGTATCTGATCATCTTCGCTCCCCACACTCTCGTTCTTGATCGACGAACATGCTCCAGTGGAACGCCTTTGCCGCAGTTGATCCCACAGCGGTCTGAGAATTTCACCTCTGGCGTGTCAATATCCATCACGACGAACAGACCCATCACTGCCGTTCAGAGCCAGCACCGCCCAGCTGCCCGGTGAAGGCCACCGCCGGAGCGGATAGCCTCCGGCCATCTGGGGGCACCAGCACTGCGTTGCCCTTTGCGGACCCTGAGACTCAGCAGAACAGCTGTGTCCACATATGGTCGATCCTTTGCCATCCCGCGCTGAATCATGCAATCAAGTCACGTTTGCTTTGGACGCGCTGAGTTGTTCACAGTGGCATCCATGGACGGCTCCGAGGTCGGGTCGCAAGTGACCCGCGCCCATGTCAGAGGCATGACCGCATCAGCCACCACTGAAGGAGGCTTCTTGCCGGAGCGGTCCGAACCCATGCAAAGCGGGCACGGGGACCATCTGCAGGGGGTTTGAATCCAGCAGCGCATCCACGGAGGCCGCCACCCGGCCTGACGGCCGGGAGACAGCCCCAGCAGAGCGGCCGGACGCCCTGCAGCCCCATGCCCAGGGGTTGACTACGAGCTTTTCAACAGCAGCAACATTTGTATACGCTCTTGGAGCTGGAATTACCGCAGCTGCTGGCACCAGACTTGCCCTCCAGTTGATACTCATTGCTGCGTTTGGATAGCATTCATTGCGGAGTCCCACCCACCACACAGGGTGAGCAGGGCTGCTATGGCTCGTCGCTGTCTCGCCAGACCAGTGTCGGCAGTGGACAATTTGCGCGCCTGCTGCTCGCCTTGGCAATGGTAGCCGTTTCTTAGGCTCCCTCTCCGGAATCAAACCCTGATTTCCCGTTACCCGTGATAGCCATGGTGGTCCACTACACCACCAACCAGAGCTGATAGGTCAGAGACTCACACTGTGGAGCATTCATGGTAGAACCATCTTTGCCATCACAGAAAACGGCCTGAATCACCCTTGCACGCTGCCCTGTACGGGCGCAGGTCTTGATATCGGCCAACTGCCAGTGACCCTGAACGGGCCACAGCTCTGAGCTTCCATGTATTAGCCACCCAGTTGAGGTGAATATCCGGACCGATGTCACAGGGGACCACGAGGGCCCCAAGCAACCAGTGCACAGTCATCAGATTGTCGCCGGTGTAATGAGCCATTCACAGATTCACTCTCAATCCCATGTATTCTGACACTTGCATGGCTTAGTCCTTGAGAGAAGCATATGACAACTGGCAGGATCAACCAGAATCACTCGACTGCATCATGCCCAGGAGCGACCATCGAACCCCATGAAGGGGCGTCAATGGCCTCTCCACGGTGGCTTGCCGTGAGCCACGCCCTCCGACGGACGCCCCGTGGAGGAGCCAATCCGTCGGTGACTGCATCAAACCACGGAGAACCGGAGCTCTCCAAGCGCCCGTGCATGTGCATGCACGGGCCGCGTCTCGGAACCCGCCGGAGATGGACTCCGGCGGGGGGCGATCTCGGATCCATGGCCAGAGGTGGCGCGCACCCCATGGCCGACAGCCAAGGCTGTACCAACTCACGATCGAATGCCTCTGCATCATCTCCGTTGCCCCGCCGCAGGGCAGCCTCGCGAGGGCTGCGCCGCAGCGGGATCGATACAACCAGAACGGGTCTTATCCACGTGGGGGCTGGGTTGATTTGTATAGCGGAGGTTGCAGCCTGCCTCACGCTGTGACCCAGGATCGCCTCCGGCGGTCTCGGGGCCGGGGCGCCATGCGACGCCGCCGGGGGCCTCCCCTTACATAGTAACAAACGGGCCCCGCGGAACGGGAGCTTTCCTCGCGCGATTCGGCCGGGCGAGCCGAAACGGGGATCCATGAAGGCTGCACAGGACATCCGGCTGGGATGGTGACGGGCTGACCCAGGATCGCCTCCGGCGGTCTCGGGGCCGGGGCGCCATGCGACGCCGCCGGGGGCCTCCCCTTACATAGTAACAAACGGGCCCCGCGGAACGGGAGCTTTCCTCGCGCGATTCGGCCGGGCGAGCCGAAACGGGGATCCATGAAGGCTGCACTGGGCAAGCACTGGAATCACCACGTGGAGGCCTGCTCCGCGCGATGATCCCAGTGCCAGCCCTTGACCAGAGGCAGAGAACCCACAGCATGCGGGGCCACTGCGGCTCACAGGCTCGGACCGGTACTAGTCTCATACGATTCATCTCCGGTGAAGCAACTTCCTCGCCTTAGTACACCAGCCCATGAGAGTCACGTGATATGCATGCGGGACCGTGTCCAAAGAGGCATGCACAATGGTAGGCCCGGAAGCCCACCATCAATGTCACGCTATCTCATGCAACCTTGCCGCGGAATGTTTCGACTGCATCACTGCTGACTGGAGGGCGATGCCTCGGATCCAAAACCATAGAAAGCCATGCGATTGTCCAATCACGTCATCTTGCCTCCTCCGACCGGAGGCGTGCGCTGCTCTCGCTGTGCCGCGGCGAGGCCTCCGTGGGCCCTTCGAAGGACGTCACCAGAGACTGAAGCCCAGGCCTCTTCACGGCATTCGAGACGCACGCCCCGGCATTGGCCATCGGAGATCCAACCCCGCGCGGAACGCAGGGCACGCTAGCCTTATTTGACAGTGCTTGTCCAAAGTTCGGTATGCGGAGGCGATCGGGCACTGAGCCCCATGGGGTGTTTGTCGGACACTCTGGTACAGGATGCACCGAGTCGCACGAAGCCATGCGCTCGGATGCTGCTGCCCCATGGGGTGTGCACACGCCGGGTGCCCGGTTCAGACTTAGATGCTTTCAGCCAATATCCGCCATGTGTAGACTAGCAAGCCCCGGCCGCTCAGCCGACCACAGAAACCAGAGGCATGGCACGAGGGTTCCTCTCGTACTACCACGCGCTGCCGTCGTCAAACCCAATCATCACAAGTGTGAAGGCAATCGCGAAGGATCGCCGTCGAGAAGCAAACCGTGCTCATCGGGAGTTCTGAAGACAGAATAGCGGCCGTTGCAGGAGGGTAAAACCAACCTGTCTCACGACGGTCTAAACCCAGCTCACGTTCCCTGTTGGTGGGTGAACAATCCAACTCTTCTACTCGGCTGCAGGTGAGAAGCTAGGAAGAGCCGACATCGAAGGATCAAAAAGCAACGTCGCTTCGAACGCTTGGCTGCCACAAGCCAGTTATCCCTGTGGTAATTTTTCTGACACCTCTGGCTTCAATATCCGGAACTCGCGTGCTTGACCAAAGGATCGCAAGGCCACGCTTGCACATTGTGGACTCTTACTGAAAGTGACTGCATCAGCAGTGCCTTTGACCTGCTCCTCTGTGAGGGGTTTCCGTCCCGCCTGAGCAGTGCTTCGGGACACCTGCGTTGTCCTGTAACAGGTGTGCCGCCCCAGCCAAACTCCCCATCTGAGCAGTGTCCCGAAGCTGCGGCGAACAAAGCACCTGGGTCGCACACGGGCCCGAGGGCCCGGAACTGTGCTTGGCACACGAAGCGGTGAGGCCGTGAGGCACGACGCAAGGGACGTGCCTCTAGGTCGGGCACCAAGAGGTGCCAGCGGCTGCCGTACCCGAATCATCCGATTAGTAAAGCGGCTGTGGAGGTAGTGGTATTTCATTGCAAGCTTGCGCGTAGCAGCGCGGAGCCTCATCATATCCAGAAGGACGGAAGAGCCGACAGTCGAGATGGCCGCGAAGGCCATGATCAATGCCATGAGTTGGCGCGCACTTCCCACCTGTGCTACACCCTCCATGCTGCTGCACTCTGTCAGACTAGAGTCAAACTCAACAGGGTCTTCTTTCCCCGCTGGAACACCCAAGCCCGTTCCCTTGGCGGTTGGTTCACCAGCCAGCATCTAGGGACAGCAGGAATCTCGTTGATCCATTCATGGCGGTCAATAATCAGTCGACGAGGCATTTGGCTACCTTAAGAGAGTCATAGTTACTCCCGCCGTTTACCCGCGCTTGGCTAAATCTCTTTGCATTGACAATCAGAGCACTGGGCAGAAGTCACCTCGCGGAACCAGCCAGCAGGTCCCATCGCAAAGCTGTGTTTCAATTAAACAGTCAGATTCCCCTGCGTAGTACACAGTTCCGAGTAGACCACACGTGGGTGCCACGGATGGGGCCGACGTCTCAGGTCGGCCATCTCCCCGCCCACGGGAACTGAAGCCAGGCCGCACCCGAAGGCACAGCCTCTCTTCTTTGCACACCCAAAGCTCCGTGCCTCCACCCAAGAGCCGCGGCGGGGCGTGCTTGGCCGTTCCGAGGCACAAGGATCACGCCCGCTGGAGAAGCGGCCTTCGGCTGAGGTGGGGCCTGGACGCCCACGGCCAGAGGACGGCTGGGAAGCCAGCCCTGGCACAGGACAACCAAGCCCCGGAGGGTTCCGTGCAATCCCGACGGGCAGGCCTGACACCCTGGCCCTTGGAGCCACCGCATCTTCCGAAGGTACACAACCAGTTTGCCGATTTCCCTTAGCTGCATTTGCACTGTTGACCAGCGGCGTCTAGCCGAAGAGACCAGCTGCGGTGATTCGGTACGGAGCCATTCCAATCGGATCAGAGCCCCCAGATGGGGGCTTGTCCCGGTTTGGTCACCAAGGGTTCACGCTTTGTTGCACAACTTCGCAGGGCGTTCCATGGAGTCGGTGGCCACCAAAGGCATGGCGCATTCCGGGTCGGCCGAGGCCAAACCCTCAGAGCAGGGCACGCGTAAGTCCAATGGTACCAATGCAGCACCATCTTGCCAAGCAGAGAGCTATGTCGCCATGCAGCATGTCAGTGGATAGCCCACACACTCCAGCTGTCAGATGGAAAAGACAACTCCACAGGGGCGCCACCGAGACGCGGCCCCGCAGCACCGGACTTGAGAACACCAGCGTTGCCACTGGCCCTTCCCAGCAATCTCTCCGAGAAAGCGTTCTGAGTATCATCAGCCAAGACCCTGGTACCAGCGTGTCGGAATATTAGATTCGTCTGCCTGTTCGCCACTCCTGCAAGGCAGAGCCCTGGCACCGAGCTTCACCCGAAGGGCACAGCGCCGCGCACCCCATGGCACCCAGTGGGGGACCAGCACGGCGCCAGCCGCGGGACGGGCGACCCGGAGCCAGAGGCCCCGAACTTTGCAGCCTTTGCCGTATCCGTGAGCATTGCCATCTGGCTTACAATCGACTGACCCATATTCAACGGCTGTTGGTATGGAAGCCTGCTCCACTCCAGTCCTCAACCACTCAGGCCAGCAGCAGGCCTCTGCAAGAGAGAGCCTGCATGAGCCACCAGAAAGAATACTCGCTACTGCAACCAAGATCTGCACCAAGGGATACTTCCCTCCGGGTCACCCCGGAGCCAGCACCGCGAACCCTTGCGTCTCGCCTACGCACTGCTGCACCTGCCCTGCTGCCACAGCAGCGGCGCGGTGTAAGTCAAACAACGCCTCTGGCTTGAGCATCATCCATTTTCGAAGCTGCCCGCTTCGGCAGGTGGGTTGTTACACACTCCTAAGCGGATTCCAACCTTCATGGCCACCGCCCTGCTATCTCTAGCGGACAACATCCTTTGTGGATTCTATGTATGAGCCAGCACTTGAACCCTGCAACCGCGCTCTCGGATCATCCCGCATCGCCAGCACTGCTTACCAGTAATGGCCCACATGGGGCTGCACACTGTTCCGGGTTGGGCCCCAGCGGCCTCAGCGGATGCCCGGGCAGAATGCCCCACCCCGCTGAGGCCAGAAGGCTGCCACCATCTCTCAAACACACTCAGGCACAGCGGACTGCGTTGGGCACGCCGTCGGCCAGGGATGGCCTTTGACGCGCCACACACAGACGCCGGATGCAGAGAAGTGTGCCTCCGATGCTTGCCCATTCACAGTTTGAGAATAGGTTGAGGACTGATAGACTCCCCAGAATGCCTCTCATGCATTGCTTTACCGGACAAAAGCCGCATCACGATCGACGAGTTCGGACACACTCCCAGCCCCAGCTATCCTGAGGGAAACTTGGGCGGAAACCAGCTACTAGATGGTTCGATTGGCCTTTCACCCCTATGCCCCGCTCAGACAACACGATTTGCACGTCAGGATTGCGACCGGCCTCCACCGCAGTTTCCCACGGCTTCGCCGTAGCCAGGTATAGTTCACCATCTTTCGGGTCCCATGGAGGACACCTCGCACTCAGAACCAGTGTCCATTGGATTCAGGCTCGGCAGCTCTTGCATCAGATCGGTTTGCCATTGCACGCCATGGAGAAACATGCGGCACGCAGCACCATAGATCCCGCATGGATCCAAGAGGCAGCACCGCGGCGCAGAGTCCCCAGAGGCATGGCCACACGCTCTTCAGAGTCCCCAAAGGCGCGGTGAAACACAGTAGCACCGCGGAGAAAGTGGTCCGTTCGCTTTAACCAGGCAACGTTCGGGAGAATCGGCAGCTGCGGCCACTGCTGCATGCCACGCCTGGGTCGGGTCGCGGAGGCCAAACCCGGCCAAGGCGGCGGCACAGCGGGCCCCGCCACCAGTTGCTCCGTACCAGCTTTGACTACACGCACAGCATTGCCTGCGGCCTCCGATAGACTCCTTGGTCCGTGTTTCAAGACGGGCAGGGGATGTCCCTGCCTTGCCAAGCCACTCTTGACACCTTTGCACCACTGTGCACCAACCGGGGTACCGAGAGCCGGGATGAGAGACCTGGAGGGCCTGCACACCACTAGCTCTCCCACTGATTGCACCCGGCGCGGTTGGTAGGCACATGCATCCGGTGCACCACACAGGGGCACACCGGACACCCACAGGGCCATTCTGCCTTGCCACATTTGCCCTCTCGAAGGATGATGCTCCGTGACATGGGTTACGGCTCCGGGCGGGACAGCAGAGCACCAAAGAGCAAAGCCAAGCCCGGAAGCCATCCAGAATCCCAGCCAATGAAGCCTCTTCTCCGTCGGGGCATAGGTCACAGCGACCAAATGCATGCCCCCAGGTCCAGACAGGCGGAGTGCCTCTGCCAGAATGCCACTGCGAATCGATCCCACCAGAGAGTGGGGCTCTGCAGCCAGCCGCAGGCCAGACCCGAGGTCGCTTGTCCAAAAGCCGGGAAGGGCCCCACGACCGCCAATGCCTGTGCGAGAGCCACGGATGGTCCCGCCAGCCACTTCACGGTCCGGGGCCGCATCGCAATCCTCTGTGTCAGGGAAGCATCCACCACCGGTCGCCTGCCGCAGCTTCAGGCACTTTGAACCCTCTTTGCAGAGTCCTTTGCACGTTTCGATCAGTCTACTTGTTAGCTATCGGTCCCATGTCTGTATGCAGCCTTGCCACGGACATGCCTGGCCGTTTGACCTACAGTCCCAAGCAGCTCTACTCCAGGGTCTGGCGTGTGTGCACACCATGGCTAAGAACACCGACCAGTCCTCTTGACAGGAGGGCTGTAGCCCAGGTATCGCGGACCATCCCAGGCCACTCTGACTCTGGATCGGCGCCATAGTAGGTCTGTGCAGCCGTGACAGCCATCCCCATGCCAGCATTGCATCCCGGAGTGCACCCAGTGCTCACCGCATCAGGTGACCAACAACGATACGGGTAGACCGTGTCAATCTGGTTCATTCGCCATTACTGAAGCCATCGCGATTGCTGTCTCTTCCTCTGCCAAGTGATATGCTTAAATTCAGCAGGTAGCTCTCTGTGCTTCAGGTCGCCAGCCGATGGCATTGCGAAGCAATGCAACCCGATGAATCATCCATCAGGGCCGTGCACCGGGAGTGTCAAACCCATCACCCGCGGCCGGAGAAGGCCCAACACCAGCGCCGCGTGCCATGATGGTTCCAGCGCCGTGCAGGGCTTGGCCGCGGGTGATGCAACGGTTCGAATCACTCCACAATGCAGCATGCTCCAACGGTTCTCATCAACGGGCGTCCGAAGGCCAATCGGAGGGCAACACCACGGGTCTCTGTCTCCAGAGGCCGTTGGCACCGCCCCGCTCTGAGCCCGCGGAGTCGCGGCTGGGCCGCGGTCCGTGGGCTCCATGATCAAGCCTCTGCGCGCGGAGAGGTGAAGGACACCCCTCCGCGCTGCTCTGCACGCCAAATGACCCCATGATGAACATGGGATCCCGTGGCATCATTGCAGCCGTATTGGATAACGATTCCGACTCAGACACTGAAGCATCGAAAGGGAGAAACCGGCATTGAACCGCTGGTCTCCACTTGCCTGTTGCGTTCAAAGGTAGTCATCTCCACAAAGCTCACGAGTCTCTGCATTTCGCAATTCCCGTATCGAAGGCTACTCCGTTCTTCCACATCACATGGACCAAGGCATCCACTGCAGCAGGTTGGACATCAACAACCATCTATCTCTGCTCCCTGGCGCGGGAGAGCCCTCAGCGCCGTCACCCACTGGTTGACCAGCAGGTGGCGTTGCACAAAGCTTCGACAATGATCCTGCTGCAGGTTCACCTACAGCAACCTTGTTACAACTTTTGCTTCCTCTAGCAACAGAACATCGCCCAAATTCCATGACAAGACATTGATGTGCACGAGTGCCAATCAGCTTGAGTTCCTGAGGGCTTTATCATTCTGCCATCAGTAGCAACGATGGGCGGTGTGTATAAATGGCAGGGACATAATCTGTGCAAGCTGATGACGTGCACATACCAGGCATTCCTTGTTCATGACAGATAGTTGCAAGCATCAATCCCAAACACGCATTCACAGCTGCAAAGGTTGCCCGCCCACTTCTGGGCAGGACGGTCCCATGGATGGGACACCAAGGCTTGTTCACTGGACCAGTGTAGTGCGCGTGCGGCCCAGAACATCTAGGAGCATCACAGACCTGCTGTTGGCTCTGGCTTGCGTGCACTTGGTAAACATGCACGGCACCCGAGAGAAGCAGCATACCCGGCACTCTCAGACGGGTAATCCACGAGCCCCGGTGGGACCGGCAAGCCGACCCACGGGTCAGGTGTTCCGTCCTACATGAATGCGAGACCGGGGACTATTCAGAGGCAGAGGTCTCACTCGTTATCGGAATCAACCAGACAAATCACTCCACCAATCAGGAGCGGCCATGCACCACCGTCCAGAGGATCAAGAAAGAACCCTCAATCTGTCAATCCCGACTGCGTCCTGACCTGGTAACATTCCCCGTGTTGAGTCAAATTAAGCCGCATACTCCACGCCTTGTGGTGCCATTCCATCAATTCCTTTAAGTTTCAGCCTTGAGACCGTACTCCCCCCTGAATCCGTAAGCTTTGATTTCTCGCTGCAGAGGAGTGAAACCGATGGCATCCTGTTGAGGAGATTATGGCCCACCGACACCGAGCTGACATAGTTTACAGCGGTAGACTACGATGGTATCTGATCATCTTCGCTCCCCACACTCTCGTTCTTGATCGACGAACATGCTCCAGTGGAACGCCTTTGCCGCAGTTGATCCCACAGCGGTCTGAGAATTTCACCTCTGGCGTGTCAATATCCATCACGACGAACAGACCCATCACTGCCGTTCAGAGCCAGCACCGCCCAGCTGCCCGGTGAAGGCCACCGCCGGAGCGGATAGCCTCCGGCCATCTGGGGGCACCAGCACTGCGTTGCCCTTTGCGGACCCTGAGACTCAGCAGAACAGCTGTGTCCACATATGGTCGATCCTTTGCCATCCCGCGCTGAATCATGCAATCAAGTCACGTTTGCTTTGGACGCGCTGAGTTGTTCACAGTGGCATCCATGGACGGCTCCGAGGTCGGGTCGCAAGTGACCCGCGCCCATGTCAGAGGCATGACCGCATCAGCCACCACTGAAGGAGGCTTCTTGCCGGAGCGGTCCGAACCCATGCAAAGCGGGCACGGGGACCATCTGCAGGGGGTTTGAATCCAGCAGCGCATCCACGGAGGCCGCCACCCGGCCTGACGGCCGGGAGACAGCCCCAGCAGAGCGGCCGGACGCCCTGCAGCCCCATGCCCAGGGGTTGACTACGAGCTTTTCAACAGCAGCAACATTTGTATACGCTCTTGGAGCTGGAATTACCGCAGCTGCTGGCACCAGACTTGCCCTCCAGTTGATACTCATTGCTGCGTTTGGATAGCATTCATTGCGGAGTCCCACCCACCACACAGGGTGAGCAGGGCTGCTATGGCTCGTCGCTGTCTCGCCAGACCAGTGTCGGCAGTGGACAATTTGCGCGCCTGCTGCTCGCCTTGGCAATGGTAGCCGTTTCTTAGGCTCCCTCTCCGGAATCAAACCCTGATTTCCCGTTACCCGTGATAGCCATGGTGGTCCACTACACCACCAACCAGAGCTGATAGGTCAGAGACTCACACTGTGGAGCATTCATGGTAGAACCATCTTTGCCATCACAGAAAACGGCCTGAATCACCCTTGCACGCTGCCCTGTACGGGCGCAGGTCTTGATATCGGCCAACTGCCAGTGACCCTGAACGGGCCACAGCTCTGAGCTTCCATGTATTAGCCACCCAGTTGAGGTGAATATCCGGACCGATGTCACAGGGGACCACGAGGGCCCCAAGCAACCAGTGCACAGTCATCAGATTGTCGCCGGTGTAATGAGCCATTCACAGATTCACTCTCAATCCCATGTATTCTGACACTTGCATGGCTTAGTCCTTGAGAGAAGCATATGACAACTGGCAGGATCAACCAGAATCACTCGACTGCATCATGCCCAGGAGCGACCATCGAACCCCATGAAGGGGCGTCAATGGCCTCTCCACGGTGGCTTGCCGTGAGCCACGCCCTCCGACGGACGCCCCGTGGAGGAGCCAATCCGTCGGTGACTGCATCAAACCACGGAGAACCGGAGCTCTCCAAGCGCCCGTGCATGTGCATGCACGGGCCGCGTCTCGGAACCCGCCGGAGATGGACTCCGGCGGGGGGCGATCTCGGATCCATGGCCAGAGGTGGCGCGCACCCCATGGCCGACAGCCAAGGCTGTACCAACTCACGATCGAATGCCTCTGCATCATCTCCGTTGCCCCGCCGCAGGGCAGCCTCGCGAGGGCTGCGCCGCAGCGGGATCGATACAACCAGAACGGGTCTTATCCACGTGGGGGCTGGGTTGATTTGTATAGCGGAGGTTGCAGCCTGCCTCACGCTGTGACCCAGGATCGCCTCCGGCGGTCTCGGGGCCGGGGCGCCATGCGACGCCGCCGGGGGCCTCCCCTTACATAGTAACAAACGGGCCCCGCGGAACGGGAGCTTTCCTCGCGCGATTCGGCCGGGCGAGCCGAAACGGGGATCCATGAAGGCTGCACAGGACATCCGGCTGGGATGGTGACGGGCTGACCCAGGATCGCCTCCGGCGGTCTCGGGGCCGGGGCGCCATGCGACGCCGCCGGGGGCCTCCCCTTACATAGTAACAAACGGGCCCCGCGGAACGGGAGCTTTCCTCGCGCGATTCGGCCGGGCGAGCCGAAACGGGGATCCATGAAGGCTGCACTGGGCAAGCACTGGAATCACCACGTGGAGGCCTGCTCCGCGCGATGATCCCAGTGCCAGCCCTTGACCAGAGGCAGAGAACCCACAGCATGCGGGGCCACTGCGGCTCACAGGCTCGGACCGGTACTAGTCTCATACGATTCATCTCCGGTGAAGCAACTTCCTCGCCTTAGTACACCAGCCCATGAGAGTCACGTGATATGCATGCGGGACCGTGTCCAAAGAGGCATGCACAATGGTAGGCCCGGAAGCCCACCATCAATGTCACGCTATCTCATGCAACCTTGCCGCGGAATGTTTCGACTGCATCACTGCTGACTGGAGGGCGATGCCTCGGATCCAAAACCATAGAAAGCCATGCGATTGTCCAATCACGTCATCTTGCCTCCTCCGACCGGAGGCGTGCGCTGCTCTCGCTGTGCCGCGGCGAGGCCTCCGTGGGCCCTTCGAAGGACGTCACCAGAGACTGAAGCCCAGGCCTCTTCACGGCATTCGAGACGCACGCCCCGGCATTGGCCATCGGAGATCCAACCCCGCGCGGAACGCAGGGCACGCTAGCCTTATTTGACAGTGCTTGTCCAAAGTTCGGTATGCGGAGGCGATCGGGCACTGAGCCCCATGGGGTGTTTGTCGGACACTCTGGTACAGGATGCACCGAGTCGCACGAAGCCATGCGCTCGGATGCTGCTGCCCCATGGGGTGTGCACACGCCGGGTGCCCGGTTCAGACTTAGATGCTTTCAGCCAATATCCGCCATGTGTAGACTAGCAAGCCCCGGCCGCTCAGCCGACCACAGAAACCAGAGGCATGGCACGAGGGTTCCTCTCGTACTACCACGCGCTGCCGTCGTCAAACCCAATCATCACAAGTGTGAAGGCAATCGCGAAGGATCGCCGTCGAGAAGCAAACCGTGCTCATCGGGAGTTCTGAAGACAGAATAGCGGCCGTTGCAGGAGGGTAAAACCAACCTGTCTCACGACGGTCTAAACCCAGCTCACGTTCCCTGTTGGTGGGTGAACAATCCAACTCTTCTACTCGGCTGCAGGTGAGAAGCTAGGAAGAGCCGACATCGAAGGATCAAAAAGCAACGTCGCTTCGAACGCTTGGCTGCCACAAGCCAGTTATCCCTGTGGTAATTTTTCTGACACCTCTGGCTTCAATATCCGGAACTCGCGTGCTTGACCAAAGGATCGCAAGGCCACGCTTGCACATTGTGGACTCTTACTGAAAGTGACTGCATCAGCAGTGCCTTTGACCTGCTCCTCTGTGAGGGGTTTCCGTCCCGCCTGAGCAGTGCTTCGGGACACCTGCGTTGTCCTGTAACAGGTGTGCCGCCCCAGCCAAACTCCCCATCTGAGCAGTGTCCCGAAGCTGCGGCGAACAAAGCACCTGGGTCGCACACGGGCCCGAGGGCCCGGAACTGTGCTTGGCACACGAAGCGGTGAGGCCGTGAGGCACGACGCAAGGGACGTGCCTCTAGGTCGGGCACCAAGAGGTGCCAGCGGCTGCCGTACCCGAATCATCCGATTAGTAAAGCGGCTGTGGAGGTAGTGGTATTTCATTGCAAGCTTGCGCGTAGCAGCGCGGAGCCTCATCATATCCAGAAGGACGGAAGAGCCGACAGTCGAGATGGCCGCGAAGGCCATGATCAATGCCATGAGTTGGCGCGCACTTCCCACCTGTGCTACACCCTCCATGCTGCTGCACTCTGTCAGACTAGAGTCAAACTCAACAGGGTCTTCTTTCCCCGCTGGAACACCCAAGCCCGTTCCCTTGGCGGTTGGTTCACCAGCCAGCATCTAGGGACAGCAGGAATCTCGTTGATCCATTCATGCGCGTCAATAATCAGTCGACGAGGCATTTGGCTACCTTAAGAGAGTCATAGTTACTCCCGCCGTTTACCCGCGCTTGGCTAAATCTCTTTGCATTGACAATCAGAGCACTGGGCAGAAGTCACCTCGCGGAACCAGCCAGCAGGTCCCATCGCAAAGCTGTGTTTCAATTAAACAGTCAGATTCCCCTGCGTAGTACACAGTTCCGAGTAGACCACACGTGGGTGCCACGGATGGGGCCGACGTCTCAGGTCGGCCATCTCCCCGCCCACGGGAACTGAAGCCAGGCCGCACCCGAAGGCACAGCCTCTCTTCTTTGCACACCCAAAGCTCCGTGCCTCCACCCAAGAGCCGCGGCGGGGCGTGCTTGGCCGTTCCGAGGCACAAGGATCACGCCCGCTGGAGAAGCGGCCTTCGGCTGAGGTGGGGCCTGGACGCCCACGGCCAGAGGACGGCTGGGAAGCCAGCCCTGGCACAGGACAACCAAGCCCCGGAGGGTTCCGTGCAATCCCGACGGGCAGGCCTGACACCCTGGCCCTTGGAGCCACCGCATCTTCCGAAGGTACACAACCAGTTTGCCGATTTCCCTTAGCTGCATTTGCACTGTTGACCAGCGGCGTCTAGCCGAAGAGACCAGCTGCGGTGATTCGGTACGGAGCCATTCCAATCGGATCAGAGCCCCCAGATGGGGGCTTGTCCCGGTTTGGTCACCAAGGGTTCACGCTTTGTTGCACAACTTCGCAGGGCGTTCCATGGAGTCGGTGGCCACCAAAGGCATGGCGCATTCCGGGTCGGCCGAGGCCAAACCCTCAGAGCAGGGCACGCGTAAGTCCAATGGTACCAATGCAGCACCATCTTGCCAAGCAGAGAGCTATGTCGCCATGCAGCATGTCAGTGGATAGCCCACACACTCCAGCTGTCAGATGGAAAAGACAACTCCACAGGGGCGCCACCGAGACGCGGCCCCGCAGCACCGGACTTGAGAACACCAGCGTTGCCACTGGCCCTTCCCAGCAATCTCTCCGAGAAAGCGTTCTGAGTATCATCAGCCAAGACCCTGGTACCAGCGTGTCGGAATATTAGATTCGTCTGCCTGTTCGCCACTCCTGCAAGGCAGAGCCCTGGCACCGAGCTTCACCCGAAGGGCACAGCGCCGCGCACCCCATGGCACCCAGTGGGGGACCAGCACGGCGCCAGCCGCGGGACGGGCGACCCGGAGCCAGAGGCCCCGAACTTTGCAGCCTTTGCCGTATCCGTGAGCATTGCCATCTGGCTTACAATCGACTGACCCATATTCAACGGCTGTTGGTATGGAAGCCTGCTCCACTCCAGTCCTCAACCACTCAGGCCAGCAGCAGGCCTCTGCAAGAGAGAGCCTGCATGAGCCACCAGAAAGAATACTCGCTACTGCAACCAAGATCTGCACCAAGGGATACTTCCCTCCGGGTCACCCCGGAGCCAGCACCGCGAACCCTTGCGTCTCGCCTACGCACTGCTGCACCTGCCCTGCTGCCACAGCAGCGGCGCGGTGTAAGTCAAACAACGCCTCTGGCTTGAGCATCATCCATTTTCGAAGCTGCCCGCTTCGGCAGGTGGGTTGTTACACACTCCTAAGCGGATTCCAACCTTCATGGCCACCGCCCTGCTATCTCTAGCGGACAACATCCTTTGTGGATTCTATGTATGAGCCAGCACTTGAACCCTGCAACCGCGCTCTCGGATCATCCCGCATCGCCAGCACTGCTTACCAGTAATGGCCCACATGGGGCTGCACACTGTTCCGGGTTGGGGCCCAGCGGCCTCAGCGGATGCCCGGGCAGAATGCCCCACCCCGCTGAGGCCAGAAGGCTGCCACCATCTCTCAAACACACTCAGGCACAGCGGACTGCGTTGGGCACGCCGTCGGCCAGGGATGGCCTTTGACGCGCCACACACAGACGCCGGATGCAGAGAAGTGTGCCTCCGATGCTTGCCCATTCACAGTTTGAGAATAGGTTGAGGACTGATAGACTCCCCAGAATGCCTCTCATGCATTGCTTTACCGGACAAAAGCCGCATCACGATCGACGAGTTCGGACACACTCCCAGCCCCAGCTATCCTGAGGGAAACTTGGGCGGAAACCAGCTACTAGATGGTTCGATTGGCCTTTCACCCCTATGCCCCGCTCAGACAACACGATTTGCACGTCAGGATTGCGACCGGCCTCCACCGCAGTTTCCCACGGCTTCGCCGTAGCCAGGTATAGTTCACCATCTTTCGGGTCCCATGGAGGACACCTCGCACTCAGAACCAGTGTCCATTGGATTCAGGCTCGGCAGCTCTTGCATCAGATCGGTTTGCCATTGCACGCCATGGAGAAACATGCGGCACGCAGCACCATAGATCCCGCATGGATCCAAGAGGCAGCACCGCGGCGCAGAGTCCCCAGAGGCATGGCCACACGCTCTTCAGAGTCCCCAAAGGCGCGGTGAAACACAGTAGCACCGCGGAGAAAGTGGTCCGTTCGCTTTAACCAGGCAACGTTCGGGAGAATCGGCAGCTGCGGCCACTGCTGCATGCCACGCCTGGGTCGGGTCGCGGAGGCCAAACCCGGCCAAGGCGGCGGCACAGCGGGCCCCGCCACCAGTTGCTCCGTACCAGCTTTGACTACACGCACAGCATTGCCTGCGGCCTCCGATAGACTCCTTGGTCCGTGTTTCAAGACGGGCAGGGGATGTCCCTGCCTTGCCAAGCCACTCTTGACACCTTTGCACCACTGTGCACCAACCGGGGTACCGAGAGCCGGGATGAGAGACCTGGAGGGCCTGCACACCACTAGCTCTCCCACTGATTGCACCCGGCGCGGTTGGTAGGCACATGCATCCGGTGCACCACACAGGGGCACACCGGACACCCACAGGGCCATTCTGCCTTGCCACATTTGCCCTCTCGAAGGATGATGCTCCGTGACATGGGTTACGGCTCCGGGCGGGACAGCAGAGCACCAAAGAGCAAAGCCAAGCCCGGAAGCCATCCAGAATCCCAGCCAATGAAGCCTCTTCTCCGTCGGGGCATAGGTCACAGCGACCAAATGCATGCCCCCAGGTCCAGACAGGCGGAGTGCCTCTGCCAGAATGCCACTGCGAATCGATCCCACCAGAGAGTGGGGCTCTGCAGCCAGCCGCAGGCCAGACCCGAGGTCGCTTGTCCAAAAGCCGGGAAGGGCCCCACGACCGCCAATGCCTGTGCGAGAGCCACGGATGGTCCCGCCAGCCACTTCACGGTCCGGGGCCGCATCGCAATCCTCTGTGTCAGGGAAGCATCCACCACCGGTCGCCTGCCGCAGCTTCAGGCACTTTGAACCCTCTTTGCAGAGTCCTTTGCACGTTTCGATCAGTCTACTTGTTAGCTATCGGTCCCATGTCTGTATGCAGCCTTGCCACGGACATGCCTGGCCGTTTGACCTACAGTCCCAAGCAGCTCTACTCCAGGGTCTGGCGTGTGTGCACACCATGGCTAAGAACACCGACCAGTCCTCTTGACAGGAGGGCTGTAGCCCAGGTATCGCGGACCATCCCAGGCCACTCTGACTCTGGATCGGCGCCATAGTAGGTCTGTGCAGCCGTGACAGCCATCCCCATGCCAGCATTGCATCCCGGAGTGCACCCAGTGCTCACCGCATCAGGTGACCAACAACGATACGGGTAGACCGTGTCAATCTGGTTCATTCGCCATTACTGAAGCCATCGCGATTGCTGTCTCTTCCTCTGCCAAGTGATATGCTTAAATTCAGCAGGTAGCTCTCTGTGCTTCAGGTCGCCAGCCGATGGCATTGCGAAGCAATGCAACCCGATGAATCATCCATCAGGGCCGTGCACCGGGAGTGTCAAACCCATCACCCGCGGCCGGAGAAGGCCCAACACCAGCGCGCCGCGTGCCATGATGGTTCCAGCGCCGTGCAGGGCTTGGCCGCGGGTGATGCAACGGTTCGAATCACTCCACAATGCAGCATGCTCCAACGGTTCTCATCAACGGGCGTCCGAAGGCCAATCGGAGGGCAACACCACGGGTCTCTGTCTCCAGAGGCCGTTGGCACCGCCCCGCTCTGAGCCCGCGGAGTCGCGGCTGGGCCGCGGTCCGTGGGCTCCATGATCAAGCCTCTGCGCGCGGAGAGGTGAAGGACACCCCTCCGCGCTGCTCTGCACGCCAAATGACCCCATGATGAACATGGGATCCCGTGGCATCATTGCAGCCGTATTGGATAACGATTCCGACTCAGACACTGAAGCATCGAAAGGGAGAAACCGGCATTGAACCGCTGGTCTCCACTTGCCTGTTGCGTTCAAAGGTAGTCATCTCCACAAAGCTCACGAGTCTCTGCATTTCGCAATTCCCGTATCGAAGGCTACTCCGTTCTTCCACATCACATGGACCAAGGCATCCACTGCAGCAGGTTGGACATCAACAACCATCTATCTCTGCTCCCTGGCGCGGGAGAGCCCTCAGCGCCGTCACCCACTGGTTGACCAGCAGGTGGCGTTGCACAAAGCTTCGACAATGATCCTGCTGCAGGTTCACCTACAGCAACCTTGTTACAACTTTTGCTTCCTCTAGCAACAGAACATCGCCCAAATTCCATGACAAGACATTGATGTGCACGAGTGCCAATCAGCTTGAGTTCCTGAGGGCTTTATCATTCTGCCATCAGTAGCAACGATGGGCGGTGTGTATAAATGGCAGGGACATAATCTGTGCAAGCTGATGACGTGCACATACCAGGCATTCCTTGTTCATGACAGATAGTTGCAAGCATCAATCCCAAACACGCATTCACAGCTGCAAAGGTTGCCCGCCCACTTCTGGGCAGGACGGTCCCATGGATGGGACACCAAGGCTTGTTCACTGGACCAGTGTAGTGCGCGTGCGGCCCAGAACATCTAGGAGCATCACAGACCTGCTGTTGGCTCTGGCTTGCGTGCACTTGGTAAACATGCACGGCACCCGAGAGAAGCAGCATACCCGGCACTCTCAGACGGGTAATCCACGAGCCCCGGTGGGACCGGCAAGCCGACCCACGGGTCAGGTGTTCCGTCCTACATGAATGCGAGACCGGGGACTATTCAGAGGCAGAGGTCTCACTCGTTATCGGAATCAACCAGACAAATCACTCCACCAATCAGGAGCGGCCATGCACCACCGTCCAGAGGATCAAGAAAGAACCCTCAATCTGTCAATCCCGACTGCGTCCTGACCTGGTAACATTCCCCCGTGTTGAGTCAAATTAAGCCGCATACTCCACGCCTTGTGGTGCCATTCCATCAATTCCTTTAAGTTTCAGCCTTGAGACCGTACTCCCCCCTGAATCCGTAAGCTTTGATTTCTCGCTGCAGAGGAGTGAAACCGATGGCATCCTGTTGAGGAGATTATGGCCCACCGACACCGAGCTGACATAGTTTACAGCGGTAGACTACGATGGTATCTGATCATCTTCGCTCCCCACACTCTCGTTCTTGATCGACGAACATGCTCCAGTGGAACGCCTTTGCCGCAGTTGATCCCACAGCGGTCTGAGAATTTCACCTCTGGCGTGTCAATATCCATCACGACGAACAGACCCATCACTGCCGTTCAGAGCCAGCACCGCCCAGCTGCCCGGTGAAGGCCACCGCCGGAGCGGATAGCCTCCGGCCATCTGGGGGCACCAGCACTGCGTTGCCCTTTGCGGACCCTGAGACTCAGCAGAACAGCTGTGTCCACATATGGTCGATCCTTTGCCATCCCGCGCTGAATCATGCAATCAAGTCACGTTTGCTTTGGACGCGCTGAGTTGTTCACAGTGGCATCCATGGACGGCTCCGAGGTCGGGTCGCAAGTGACCCGCGCCCATGTCAGAGGCATGACCGCATCAGCCACCACTGAAGGAGGCTTCTTGCCGGAGCGGTCCGAACCCATGCAAAGCGGGCACGGGGACCATCTGCAGGGGGTTTGAATCCAGCAGCGCATCCACGGAGGCCGCCACCCGGCCTGACGGCCGGGAGACAGCCCCAGCAGAGCGGCCGGACGCCCTGCAGCCCCATGCCCAGGGGTTGACTACGAGCTTTTCAACAGCAGCAACATTTGTATACGCTCTTGGAGCTGGAATTACCGCAGCTGCTGGCACCAGACTTGCCCTCCAGTTGATACTCATTGCTGCGTTTGGATAGCATTCATTGCGGAGTCCCACCCACCACACAGGGTGAGCAGGGCTGCTATGGCTCGTCGCTGTCTCGCCAGACCAGTGTCGGCAGTGGACAATTTGCGCGCCTGCTGCTCGCCTTGGCAATGGTAGCCGTTTCTTAGGCTCCCTCTCCGGAATCAAACCCTGATTTCCCGTTACCCGTGATAGCCATGGTGGTCCACTACACCACCAACCAGAGCTGATAGGTCAGAGACTCACACTGTGGAGCATTCATGGTAGAACCATCTTTGCCATCACAGAAAACGGCCTGAATCACCCTTGCACGCTGCCCTGTACGGGCGCAGGTCTTGATATCGGCCAACTGCCAGTGACCCTGAACGGGCCACAGCTCTGAGCTTCCATGTATTAGCCACCCAGTTGAGGTGAATATCCGGACCGATGTCACAGGGGACCACGAGGGCCCCAAGCAACCAGTGCACAGTCATCAGATTGTCGCCGGTGTAATGAGCCATTCACAGATTCACTCTCAATCCCATGTATTCTGACACTTGCATGGCTTAGTCCTTGAGAGAAGCATATGACAACTGGCAGGATCAACCAGAATCACTCGACTGCATCATGCCCAGGAGCGACCATCGAACCCCATGAAGGGGCGTCAATGGCCTCTCCACGGTGGCTTGCCGTGAGCCACGCCCTCCGACGGACGCCCCGTGGAGGAGCCAATCCGTCGGTGACTGCATCAAACCACGGAGAACCGGAGCTCTCCAAGCGCCCGTGCATGTGCATGCACGGGCCGCGTCTCGGAACCCGCCGGAGATGGACTCCGGCGGGGGGCGATCTCGGATCCATGGCCAGAGGTGGCGCGCACCCCATGGCCGACAGCCAAGGCTGTACCAACTCACGATCGAATGCCTCTGCATCATCTCCGTTGCCCCGCCGCAGGGCAGCCTCGCGAGGGCTGCGCCGCAGCGGGATCGATACAACCAGAACGGGTCTTATCCACGTGGGGGCTGGGTTGATTTGTATAGCGGAGGTTGCAGCCTGCCTCACGCTGTGACCCAGGATCGCCTCCGGCGGTCTCGGGGCCGGGGCGCCATGCGACGCCGCCGGGGGCCTCCCCTTACATAGTAACAAACGGGCCCCGCGGAACGGGAGCTTTCCTCGCGCGATTCGGCCGGGCGAGCCGAAACGGGGATCCATGAAGGCTGCACAGGACATCCGGCTGGGATGGTGACGGGCTGACCAGGATCGCCTCCGGCGGTCTCGGGGCCGGGCGCCATGCGACGCCGCCGGGGGCCTCCCCTTACATAGTAACAAACGGGCCGCGGAACGGGAGCTTTCCTCGCGCGATTCGGCCGGGCGAGCCGAAACGGGGATCCATGAAGGCTGCACAGGACATCCGGCTGGGATGGTGACGGGCTGACCCAGGATCGCCTCCGGCGGTCTCGGGGCCGGGGCGCCATGCGACGCCGCCGGGGCCTCCCCTTACATAGTAACAAACGGGCCCCGCGGAACGGGAGCTTTCCTCGCGCGATTCGGCCGGGCGAGCCGAAAACGGGAGCCATGAAGGCTGCACTGGGCAAGCACTGGAATCACCACGTGGAGGCCTGCTCCGCGCGATGATCCCAGTGCCAGCCCTTGACCAGAGGCAGAGAACCCACAGCCTGCGGGGCCACTGCGGCTCACAGGCTCGGACCGGTACTAGTCTCATACGATTCATCTCCGGTGAAGCAACTTCCTCGCTTAGTACACCAGCCCATGAGAGTCACGTGATATGCATGCGGGACCGTGTCCAAAGAGGCATGCACAATGGTAGGCCCGGAAGCCCACCATCAATGTCACGCTATCTCATGCAACCTTGCGCGGAATGTTTCGACTGCCATCCACTGCTGACTGGAGGGCGATGCCTCGGATCCAAAACCATCCATAGAAAGCCATGCGATTGTCCAATCACGTCATCTTGCCTCCTCCGACCGGAGGGCGTGCGCTGCTCTCGCTGTGCCGCGGCGAGGCCTCCGTGGGCCCTTCGAAGGACGTCACCAGAGACTGAAGCCCAGGCCTCTTCACGGCATTCCGAGACGCACGCCCCGGCATTGGCCATCGGAGATCCAACCCCGCGCGGAACGCAGGGCACGCTAGCCTTATTTGACAGTGCTTGTCCAAAGTTCGGTATGCGGAGGCGATCGGGCACTGAGCCCCATGGGGTGTTTGTCGGACACTCTGGTACAGGATGCACCGAGTCGCACGAAGCCATGCGCTCGGATGCTGCTGCCCCATGGGGTGTGCACACGCCGGGTGCCCGGTTCAGACTTAGATGCTTTCAGCCAATATCCGCCATGTGTAGACTAGCAAGCCCCGGCCGCTCAGCCGACCACAGAAACCAGAGGCATGGCACGAGGGTTCCTCTCGTACTACCACGCGCTGCCGTCGTCAAACCCAATCATCACAAGTGTGAAGGCAATCGCGAAGGATCGCCGTCGAGAAGCAAACCGTGCTCATCGGGAGTTCTGAAGACAGAATAGCGGCCGTTGCAGGAGGGTAAAACCAACCTGTCTCACGACGGTCTAAACCCAGCTCACGTTCCCTGTTGGTGGGTGAACAATCCAACTCTTCTACTCGCTGCAGGTGAGAAGCTAGGAAGAGCCGACATCGAAGGATCAAAAAGCAACGTCGCTTCGAACGCTTGGCTGCCACAAGCCAGTTATCCCTGTGGTAATTTTTCTGACACCTCTGGCTTCAATATCCGGAACTCGCGTGCTTGACCAAAGGATCGCAAGGCCACGCTTGCACATTGTGGACTCTTACTGAAAGTGACTGCATCAGCAGTGCCTTTGACCTGCTCCTCTGTGAGGGGTTTCCGTCCCGCCTGAGCAGTGCTTCGGGACACCTGCGTTGTCCTGTAACAGGTGTGCCGCCCCAGCCAAACTCCCCATCTGAGCAGTGTCCCGAAGCTGCGGCGAACAAAGCACCTGGGTCGCACACGGGCCCGAGGGCCCGGAACTGTGCTTGGCACACGAAGCGGTGAGGCCGTGAGGCACGACGCAAGGGACGTGCTCTAGGTCGGGCACCAAGAGGTGCCAGCGCTGCCGTACCCGAATCATCCGATTAGTAAAGCGGCTGTGGCAGGTAGTGGTATTTCATTGCAAGCTTGCGCGTAGCAGCGCGGAGCCTCATCATATCCAGAAGGACGGAAGAGCCGACAGTCGAGATGGCCGCGAAGGCCATGATCAATGCCATGAGTTGGCGCGCACTTCCCACCTGTGCTACACCCTCCATGCTGCTGCACTCTGTCAGACTAGAGTCAAACTCAACAGGGTCTTCTTCCCCCCGCTGGAACACCCAAGCCCGTTCCCTTGGCGGTTGGTTCACCAGCCAGCATCTAGGGACAGCAGGAATCTCGTTGATCCATTCATGCGCGTCAATAATCAGTCGACGAGGCATTTGGCTACCTTAAGAGAGTCATAGTTACTCCCGCCGTTTACCCGCGCTTGGCTAAATCTCTTTGCATTGACAATCAGAGCACTGGCAGAAGTCACCTCGCGGAACCAGCCAGCAGGTCCCATCGCAAAGCTGAGTTTCAATTAAACAGTCAGATTCCCCTGCGTAGTACACAGTTCCGAGTAGACCACACGTGGGTGCCACGGATGGGGCCGACGTCTCAGGTCGGCCATCTCCCCGCCCACGGGAACTGAAGCCAGGCCGCACCCGAAGGCACAGCCTCTCTTCTTTGCACACCCAAAGCTCCGTGCCTCCACCCAAGAGCCGCGGCGGGGCGTGCTTGGCCGTTCCGAGGCACAAGGATCACGCCCGCTGGAGAAGCGGCCTTCGGCTGAGGTGGGGCCTGGACGCCCACGGCCAGAGGACGGCTGGGAAGCCAGCCCTGGCACAGGACAACCAAGCCCCGGAGGGTTCCGTGCAATCCCGACGGGCAGGCCTGACACCCTGGCCCTTGGAGCCACCGCATCTTCCGAAGGTACACAACCAGTTTGCCGATTTCCTTAGCTGCATTTGCACTGTTGACCAGCGGCGTCTAGCCGAAGAGACCAGCTGCGGTGATTCGGTACGGAGCCATTCCAATCGGATCAGAGCCCCCAGATGGGGGCTTGTCCCGGTTTGGTCACCAAGGGTTCACGCTTTGTTGCACAACTTCGCAGGGCGTTCCATGGAGTCGGTGGCCACCAAAGGCATGGCGCATTCCGGGTCGGCCCGAGGCCAAACCCTCAGAGCAGGGCACGCGTAAGTCCAATGGTACCAATGCAGCACCATCTTGCCAAGCAGAGAGCTATGTCGCCATGCAGCATGTCAGTGGATAGCCCACACACTCCAGCTGTCAGATGGAAAAGGACAACTCCACAGGGGCGCCACCGAGACGCGGCCCCGCAGCACCGGACTTGAGAACACCAGCGTTGCCACTGGCCCTTCCCAGCAATCTCTCCGAGAAAGCGTTCTGAGTATCATCAGCCAAGACCCTGGTACCAGCGTGTCGGAATATTAGATTCGTCTGCCTGTTCGCCACTCTGCAAGGCAGAGCCCTGGCACCGAGCTTCACCCGAAGGGCACAGCGCCGCGCACCCCATGGCACCCAGTGGGGGACCAGCACGGCGCCAGCCGCGGGACGGGCGACCCGGAGCCAGAGGCCCCGAACTTTGCAGCCTTTGCCGTATCCGTGAGCATTGCCATCTGGCTTACAATCGACTGACCCATATTCAACGGCTGTTGGTATGGAAGCCTGCTCCACTCCAGTCCTCAACCACTCAGGCCAGCAGCAGGCCTCTGCAAGAGAGAGCCTGCATGAGCCACCAGAAAGAATACTCGCTACTGCAACCAAGATCTGCACCAAGGGATACTTCCCTCCGGGTCACCCCGGAGCCAGCACCGCGAACCCTTGCGTCTCGCCTACGCACTGCTGCACCTGCCCTGCTGCCACAGCAGCGGCGCGGTGTAAGTCAAACAACGCCTCTGGCTTGAGCATCATCCATTTTCGAAGCTGCCCGCTTCGGCAGGTGGGTGTTACACACTCCTAAGCGGATTCCAACCTTCATGGCCACCGCCCTGCTATCTCTAGCGGACAACATCCTTTGTGGATTCTATGTATGAGCCAGCACTTGAACCCTGCAACCGCGCTCTCGGATCATCCCGCATCGCCAGCACTGCTTACCAGTAATGGCCCACATGGGGCTGCACACTGTTTCCGGGTTGGGCCCCAGCGGCCTCAGCGGATGCCCGGGCAGAATGCCCCACCCCGCTGAGGCCAGAAGGCTGCCACCATCTCTCAAACACACTCAGGCACAGCGGACTGCGTTGGGCACGCCGTCGGCCAGGGATGGCCTTTGACGCGCCACACACAGACGCCGGATGCAGAGAAGTGTGCCTCCGATGCTTGCCCATTCACAGTTTGAGAATAGGTTGAGGACTGATAGACTCCCCAGAATGCCTCTCATGCATTGCTTTACCGGACAAAAGCCGCATCACGATCGACGAGTTCGGACACACTCCCAGCCCCAGCTATCCTGAGGGAAACTTGGGCGGAAACCAGCTACTAGATGGTTCGATTGGCCTTTCACCCCTATGCCCCGCTCAGACAACACGATTTGCACGTCAGGATTGCGACCGGCCTCCACCGCAGTTTCCCACGGCTTCGCCGTAGCCAGGTATAGTTCACCATCTTTCGGGTCCCATGGAGGACACCTCGCACTCAGAACCAGTGTCCATTGGATTCAGGCTCGGCAGCTCTTGCATCAGATCGGTTTTGCCATTGCACGCCATGAGAAACATGCGGCACGCAGCACCATAGATCCCGCATGGATCCAAGAGGCAGCACCGCGGCGCAGAGTCCCCAGAGGCATGGCCACACGCTCTTCAGAGTCCCCAAAGGCGCGGTGAAACACAGTAGCACCGCGGAGAAAGTGGTCCGTTCGCTTTAACCAGGCAACGTTCGGGAGAATCGGCAGCTGCGGCCACTGCTGCATGCCACGCCTGGGTCGGGTCGCGGAGGCCAAACCCGGCCAAGGCGGCGGCACAGCGGGCCCCGCCACCAGTTGCTCCGTACCAGCTTTGACTACACGCACAGCATTGCCTGCGGCCTCCGATAGACTCCTTGGTCCGTGTTTCAAGACGGGCAGGGGATGTCCCTGCCTTGCCAAGCCACTCTTGACACCTTTGCACCACTGTGCACCAACCGGGGTACCGAGAGCCGGGATGAGAGACTGGAGGGCCTGCACACCACTAGCTCTCCCACTGATTGCACCCGGCGCGGTTGGTAGGCACATGCATCCGGTGCACCACACAGGGGCACACCGGACACCCACAGGGCCATTCTGCCTTGCCACATTTGCCCTCTCGAAGGATGATGCTCCGTGACATGGGTTACGGCTCCGGGCGGGACAGCAGAGCACCAAAGAGCAAAGCCAAGCCCGGAAGCCATCCAGAATCCCAGCCAATGAAGCCTCTTCTCCGTCGGGGCATAGGTCACAGCGACCAAATGCATGCCCCCAGGTCCAGACAGGCGGAGTGCCTCTGCCAGAATGCCACTGCGAATCGATCCCACCAGAGAGTGGGGCTCTGCAGCCAGCCGCAGGCCAGACCCGAGGTCGCTTGTCCAAAAGCCGGGAAGGGCCCCACGACCGCCAATGCCTGTGCGAGAGCCACGGATGGTCCCGCCAGCCACTTCACGGTCCGGGGCCGCATCGCAATCCTCTGTGTCAGGGAAGCATCCACCACCGGTCGCCTGCCGCAGCTTCAGGCACTTTGAACCCTCTTTGCAGAGTCCTTTGCACGTTTCGATCAGTCTACTTGTTAGCTATCGGTCCCATGTCTGTATGCAGCCTTGCCACGGACATGCCTGGCCGTTTGACCTACAGTCCCAAGCAGCTCTACTCCAGGGTCTGGCGTGTGTGCACACCATGGCTAAGAACACCGACCAGTCCTCTTGACAGGAGGGCTGTAGCCCAGGTATCGCGGACCATCCCAGGCCACTCTGACTCTGGATCGGCGCCATAGTAGGTCTGTGCAGCCGTGACAGCCATCCCCATGCCAGCATTGCATCCCGGAGTGCACCCAGTGCTCACCGCATCAGGTGACCAACAACGATACGGGTAGACCGTGTCAATCTGGTTCATTCGCCATTACTGAAGCCATCGCGATTGCTGTCTCTTCCTCTGCCAAGTGATATGCTTAAATTCAGCAGGTAGCTCTCTGTGCTTCAGGTCGCCAGCCGATGGCATTGCGAAGCAATGCAACCCGATGAATCATCCATCAGGGCCGTGCACCGGGAGTGTCAAACCCATCACCCGCGGCCGGAGAAGGCCCAACACCAGCGCCGCGTGCCATGATGGTTCCAGCGCCGTGCAGGGCTTGGCCGCGGGTGATGCAACGGTTCGAATCACTCCACAATGCAGCATGCTCCAACGGTTCTCATCAACGGGCGTCCGAAGGCCAATCGGAGGGCAACACCACGGGTCTCTGTCTCCAGAGGCCGTTGGCACCGCCCCGCTCTGAGCCCGCGGAGTCGCGGCTGGGCCGCGGTCCGTGGGCTCCATGATCAAGCCTCTGCGCGCGGAGAGGTGAAGGACACCCCTCCGCGCTGCTCTGCACGCCAAATGACCCCATGATGAACATGGGATCCCGTGGCATCATTGCAGCCGTATTGGATAACGATTCCGACTCAGACACTGAAGCATCGAAAGGGAGAAACCGGCATTGAACCGCTGGTCTCCACTTGCCTGTTGCGTTCAAAGGTAGTCATCTCCACAAAGCTCACGAGTCTCTGCATTTCGCAATTCCCGTATCGAAGGCTACTCCGTTCTTCCACATCACATGGACCAAGGCATCCACTGCAGCAGGTTGGACATCAACAACCATCTATCTCTGCTCCCTGGCGCGGGAGAGCCCTCAGCGCCGTCACCCACTGGTTGACCAGCAGGTGGCGTTGCACAAAGCTTCGACAATGATCCTGCTGCAGGTTCACCTACAGCAACCTTGTTACAACTTTTGCTTCCTCTAGCAACAGAACATCGCCCAAATTCCATGACAAGACATTGATGTGCACGAGTGCCAATCAGCTTGAGTTCCTGAGGGCTTTATCATTCTGCCATCAGTAGCAACGATGGGCGGTGTGTATAAATGGCAGGGACATAATCTGTGCAAGCTGATGACGTGCACATACCAGGCATTCCTTGTTCATGACAGATAGTTGCAAGCATCAATCCCAAACACGCATTCACAGCTGCAAAGGTTGCCCGCCCACTTCTGGGCAGGACGGTCCCATGGATGGGACACCAAGGCTTGTTCACTGGACCAGTGTAGTGCGCGTGCGGCCCAGAACATCTAGGAGCATCACAGACCTGCTGTTGGCTCTGGCTTGCGTGCACTTGGTAAACATGCACGGCACCCGAGAGAAGCAGCATACCCGGCACTCTCAGACGGGTAATCCACGAGCCCCGGTGGGACCGGCAAGCCGACCCACGGGTCAGGTGTTCCGTCCTACATGAATGCGAGACCGGGGACTATTCAGAGGCAGAGGTCTCACTCGTTATCGGAATCAACCAGACAAATCACTCCACCAATCAGGAGCGGCCATGCACCACCGTCCAGAGGATCAAGAAAGAACCCTCAATCTGTCAATCCCGACTGCGTCCTGACCTGGTAACATTCCCGTGTTGAGTCAAATTAAGCCGCATACTCCACGCCTTGTGGTGCCATTCCATCAATTCCTTTAAGTTTCAGCCTTGAGACCGTACTCCCCCCTGAATCCGTAAGCTTTGATTTCTCGCTGCAGAGGAGTGAAACCGATGGCATCCTGTTGAGGAGATTATGGCCCACCGACACCGAGCTGACATAGTTTACAGCGGTAGACTACGATGGTATCTGATCATCTTCGCTCCCACACTCTCGTTCTTGATCGACGAACATGCTCCAGTGGAACGCCTTTGCCGCAGTTGATCCCACAGCGGTCTGAGAATTTCACCTCTGGCGTGTCAATATCCATCACGACGAACAGACCCATCACTGCCGTTCAGAGCCAGCACCGCCCAGCTGCCCGGTGAAGGCCACCGCCGGAGCGGATAGCCTCCGGCCATCTGGGGGCACCAGCACTGCGTTGCCCTTTGCGGACCCTGAGACTCAGCAGAACAGCTGTGTCCACATATGGTCGATCCTTTGCCATCCCGCGCTGAATCATGCAATCAAGTCACGTTTGCTTTGGACGCGCTGAGTTGTTCACAGTGGCATCCATGGACGGCTCCGAGGTCGGGTCGCAAGTGACCCGCGCCCATGTCAGAGGCATGACCGCATCAGCCACCACTGAAGGAGGCTTCTTGCCGGAGCGGTCCGAACCCATGCAAAGCGGGCACGGGGACCATCTGCAGGGGGTTTGAATCCAGCAGCGCATCCACGGAGGCCGCCACCCGGCCTGACGGCCGGGAGACAGCCCCAGCAGAGCGGCCGGACGCCCTGCAGCCCCATGCCCAGGGGTTGACTACGAGCTTTTCAACAGCAGCAACATTTGTATACGCTCTTGGAAGCTGGAATTACCGCAGCTGCTGGCACCAGACTTGCCCTCCAGTTGATAACTCATTGCTGCGTTTGGATAGCATTCATTGCGGAGTCCCACCCACCACACAGGGTGAGCAGGGCTGCTATGGCTCGTCGCTGTCTCGCCAGACCAGTGTCGGCAGTGGACAATTTGCGCGCCTGCTGCTCGCCTTGGCAATGGTAGCCGTTTCTTAGGCTCCCTCTCCGGAATCAAACCCCTGATTTCCCGTTACCCGTGATAGCCATGGTGGTCCACTACACCACCAACCAGAGCTGATAGGTCAGAGACTCACACTGTGGAGCATTCATGGTAGAACCATCTTTGCCATCACAGAAAACGGCCTGAATCACCCTTGCACGCTGCCCTGTACGGGCGCAGGTCTTGATATCGGCCAACTGCCAGTGACCCTGAACGGGCCACAGCTCTGAGCTTCCATGTATTAGCCACCCAGTTGAGGTGAATATCCGGACCGATGTCACAGGGGACCACGAGGGCCCCAAGCAAACCAGTGCACAGTCATCAGATTGTCGCCGGTGTAATGAGCCATTCACCAGATTCACTCTCAATCCCATGTATTCTGACACTTGCATGGCTTAGTCCTTGAGAGAAGCATATGACAACTGGCAGGATCAACCAGAATCACTCGACTGCATCATGCCCAGGAGCGACCATCGAACCCCATGAAGGGGCGTCAATGGCCTCTCCACGGTGGCTTGCCGTGAGCCACGCCCTCCGACGGACGCCCCGTGGAGGAGCCAATCCGTCGGTGACTGCATCAAACCACGGAGAACCGGAGCTCTCCAAGCGCCCGTGCATGTGCATGCACGGGCCGCGTCTCGGAACCCGCCGGAGATGGACTCCGGCGGGGGCGATCTCGGATCCATGGCCAGAGGTGGCGCGCACCCCATGGCCGACAGCCAAGGCTGTACCAACTCACGATCGAATGCCTCTGCATCATCTCCGTTGCCCCGCCGCAGGGCAGCTCGCGAGGGCTGCGCCGCAGCGGGATCGATACAACCAGAACGGGTCTTATCCACGTGGGGGCTGGGTTGATTTGTATAGCGGAGGTTGCAGCCTGCCTCACGCTGTGACCCCAGGATCGCCTCCGGCGGTCTCGGGGCCGGGGCGCCATGCGACGCCGCCGGGGCCTCCCCTTACATAGTAACAAACGGGCCCCGCGGAACGGGAGCTTTCCTCGCGCGATTCGGCCGGGCGAGCCGAAACGGGGATCCATGAAGGCTGCACAGGACATCCGGCTGGGATGGTGACGGGCTGACCCAGGATCGCCTCCGGCGGTCTCGGGGCCGGGGCGCCATGCGACGCCGCCGGGGGCCTCCCCTTACATAGTAACAAACGGGCCCCGCGGAACGGGAGCTTTCCTCGCGCGATTCGGCCGGGCGAGCCGAAACGGGGATCCATGAAGGCTGCACTGGGCAAGCACTGGAATCACCACGTGAGCCTGCTCCGCGCGATGATCCAGTGCCAGCCCTTGACCAGAGGCAGAGAACCCACAGCATGCGGGGCCACTGCGGCTCACAGGCTCGGACCGGTACTAGTCTCATACGATTCATCTCCGGTGAAGCAACTTCCTCGCCTTAGTACACCAGCCCATGAGAGTCACGTGATATGCATGCGGGACCGTGTCCCAAAGAGGCATGCACAATGGTAGGCCCGGAAGCCCACCATCAATGTCACGCTATCTCATGCAACCTTGCCGCGGAATGTTTCGACTGCATCACTGCTGACTGGAGGGCGATGCCTCGGATCCAAAACCATAGAAAGCCATGCGATTGTCCAATCACGTCATCTTGCCTCCTCCGACCGGAGGCGTGCGCTGCTCTCGCTGTGCCGCGGCGAGGCCTCCGTGGGCCCTTCGAAGGACGTCACCAGAGACTGAAGCCCAGGCCTCTTCACGGCATTCGAGACGCACGCCCCGGCATTGGCCATCGGAGATCCAACCCCGCGCGGAACGCAGGGCACGCTAGCCTTATTTGACAGTGCTTGTCCAAAGTTCGGTATGCGGAGGCGATCGGGCACTGAGCCCCATGGGGTGTTTGTCGGACACTCTGGTACAGGATGCACCGAGTCGCACGAAGCCATGCGCTCGGATGCTGCTGCCCCATGGGGTGTGCACACGCCGGGTGCCCGGTTCAGACTTAGATGCTTTCAGCCAATATCCGCCATGTGTAGACTAGCAAGCCCCGGCCGCTCAGCCGACCACAGAAACCAGAGGCATGGCACGAGGGTTCTCTCGTACTACCACGCGCTGCCGTCGTCAAACCCAATCATCACAAGTGTGAAGGCAATCGCGAAGGATCGCCGTCGAGAAGCAAACCGTGCTCATCGGGAGTTCTGAAGACAGAATAGCGGCCGTTGCAGGAGGGTAAAACCAACCTGTCTCACGACGGTCTAAACCCAGCTCACGTTCCCTGTTGGTGGGTGAACAATCCAACTCTTCTACCTCGGCTGCAGGTGAGAAGCTAGGAAGAGCCGACATCGAAGGATCAAAAAGCAACGTCGCTTCGAACGCTTGGCTGCCACAAGCCAGTTATCCCTGTGGTAATTTTTCTGACACCTCTGGCTTCAATATCCGGAACTCGCGTGCTTGACAAAGGATCGCAAGGCCACGCTTTGCACATTGTGGACTCTTACTGAAAGTGACTGCATCAGCAGTGCCTTTGACCTGCTCCTCTGTGAGGGGTTTCCGTCCCGCCTGAGCAGTGCTTCGGGACACCTGCGTTGTCCTGTAACAGGTGTGCCGCCCCAGCCAAACTCCCCATCTGAGCAGTGTCCCGAAGCTGCGGCGAACAAAGCACCTGGGTCGCACACGGGCCCGAGGGCCCGGAACTGTGCTTGGCACACGAAGCGGTGAGGCCGTGAGGCACGACGCAAGGGACGTGCCTCTAGGTCGGGCACCAAGAGGTGCCAGCGGCTGCCGTACCCGAATCATCCGATTAGTAAAGCGGCTGTGGAGGTAGTGGTATTTCATTGCAAGCTTGCGCGTAGCAGCGCGGAGCCTCATCATATCCAGAAGGACGGAAGAGCCGACAGTCGAGATGGCCGCGAAGGCCATGATCAATGCCATGAGTTGGCGCGCACTTCCCACCTGTGCTACACCCTCCATGCTGCTGCACTCTGTCAGACTAGAGTCAAACTCAACAGGGTCTTCTTTCCCGCTGGAACACCCAAGCCCGTTCCCTTGGCGGTTGGTTCACCAGCCAGCATCTAGGGACAGCAGGAATCTCGTTGATCCATTCATGCGCGTCAATAATCAGTCGACGAGGCATTTGGCTACCTTAAGAGAGTCATAGTTACTCCCGCCGTTTACCCGCGCTTGGCTAAATCTCTTTGCATTGACAATCAGAGCACTGGGCAGAAGTCACCTCGCGGAACCAGCCAGCAGGTCCCATCGCAAAGCTGTGTTTCAATTAAACAGTCAGATTCCCCTGCGTAGTACACAGTTCCGAGTAGACCACACGTGGGTGCCACGGATGGGGCCGACGTCTCAGGTCGGCCATCTCCCCGCCCACGGGAACTGAAGCCAGGCCGCACCCGAAGGCACAGCCTCTCTTCTTTGCACACCCAAAGCTCCGTGCCTCCACCCAAGAGCCGCGGCGGGGCGTGCTTGGCCGGTTCCGAGGCACAAGGATCACGCCCGCTGGAGAAGCGGCCTTCGGCTGAGGTGGGGCCTGGACGCCCACGGCCAGAGGACGGCTGGGAAGCCAGCCCTGGCACAGGACAACCAAGCCCCGGAGGGTTCCGTGCAATCCCGACGGGCAGGCCTGACACCCTGGCCCTTGGAGCCACCGCAGTCTTCCGAAGGTACACAACCAGTTTGCCGATTTCCCTTAGCTGCATTTGCACTGTTGACCAGCGGCGTCTAGCCGAAGAGACCAGCTGCGGTGATTCGGTACGGAGCCATTCCAATCGGATCAGAGCCCCAGATGGGGGCTTGTCCCGGTTTGGTCACCAAGGGTTCACGCTTTGTTGCACAACTTCGCAGGGCGTTCCATGGAGTCGGTGGCCACCAAAGGCATGGCGCATTCCGGGTCGGCCGAGGCCAAACTCTCAGAGCAGGGCACGCGTAAGTCCAATGGTACCAATGCAGCACCATCTTGCCAAGCAGAGAGCTATGTCGCCATGCAGCATGTCAGTGGATAGCCCACACACTCCAGCTGTCAGATGGAAAAGACAACTCCACAGGGGCGCCACCGAGACGCGGCCCCGCAGCACCGGACTTGAGAACACCAGCGTTGCCACTGGCCCTTCCCAGCAATCTCTCCGAGAAAGCGTTCTGAGTATCATCAGCCAAGACCCTGGTACCAGCGTGTCGGAATATTAGATTCGTCTGCCTGTTCGCCACTCCTGCAAGCAGAGCCCTGGCACCGAGCTTCACCCGAAGGGCACAGCGCCGCGCACCCCATGGCACCCAGTGGGGGACCAGCACGGCGCCAGCCGCGGGACGGGCGACCCGGAGCCAGAGGCCCCGAACTTTGCAGCCTTTGCCGTATCCGTGAGCATTGCCATCTGGCTTACAATCGACTGACCCATATTCAACGGCTGTTGGTATGGAAGCCTGCTCCACTCCAGTCCTCAACCACTCAGGCCAGCAGCAGGCCTCTGCAAGAGAGAGCCTGCATGAGCCACCAGAAAGAATACTCGCTACTGCAACCAAGATCTGCACCAAGGGATACTTCCCTCCGGGTCACCCCGGAGCCAGCACCGCGAACCCTTGCGTCTCGCCTACGCACTGCTGCACCTGCCCTGCTGCCACAGCAGCGGCGCGGTGTAAGTCAAACAACGCCTCTGGCTTGAGCATCATCCATTTTCGAAGCTGCCCGCTTCGGCAGTGGGTTGTTACACACTCCTAAGCGGATTCCAACCTTCATGGCCACCGCCCTGCTATCTCTAGCGGACAACATCCTTTGTGGATTCTATGTATGAGCCAGCACTTGAACCCTGCAACCGCGCTCTCGGATCATCCCGCATCGCCAGCACTGCTTACCAGTAATGGCCCACATGGGGCTGCACACTGTTCCGGGTTGGGCCCCAGCGGCCTCAGCGGATGCCCGGGCAGAATGCCCCACCCCGCTGAGGCCAGAAGGCTGCCACCATCTCTCAAACACACTCAGGCACAGCGGACTGCGTTGGGCACGCCGTCGGCCAGGGATGGCCTTTGACGCGCCACACACAGACGCCGGATGCAGAGAAGTGTGCCTCCGATGCTTGCCCATTCACAGTTTGAGAATAGGTTGAGGACTGATAGACTCCCAGAATGCCTCTCATGCATTGCTTTACCGGACAAAAGCCGCATCACGATCGACGAGTTCGGACACACTCCCAGCCCCAGCTATCCTGAGGGAAACTTGGGCGGAAACCAGCTACTAGATGGTTCGATTGGCCTTTCACCCCTATGCCCCGCTCAGACAACACGATTTGCACGTCAGGATTGCGACCGGCCTCCACCGCAGTTTCCCACGGCTTCGCCGTGCCAGGTATAGTTCACCATCTTTCGGGTCCCATGGAGGACACCTCGCACTCAGAACCAGTGTCCATTGGATTCAGGCTCGGCAGCTCTTGCATCAGATCGGTTTGCCATTGCACGCCATGGAGAAACATGCGGCACGCAGCACCATAGATCCCGCATGGATCCAAGAGGGCAGCACCGCGGCGCAGAGTCCCCAGAGGCATGGCCACACGCTCTTCAGAGTCCCCAAAGGCGCGGTGAAACACAGTAGCACCGCGGAGAAAGTGGTCCGTTCGCTTTAACCAGGCAACGTTCGGGAGAATCGGCAGCTGCGGCCACTGCTGCATGCCACGCCTGGGTCGGGTCGCGGAGGCCAAACCCGGCCAAGGCGGCGGCACAGCGGGCCCCGCCACCAGTTGCTCCGTACCAGCTTTGACTACACGCACAGCATTGCCTGCGGCCTCGATAGACTCCTTGGTCGTGTTTCAAGACGGGCAGGGGATGTCCCTGCCTTGCCAAGCCACTCTTGACACCTTTGCACCACTGTGCACCAACCGGGGTACCGAGAGCCGGGATGAGAGACCTGGAGGGCCTGCACACCACTAGCTCTCCCACTGATTGCACCCGGCGCGGTTGGTAGGCACATGCATCCGGTGCACCACACAGGGCACACCGGACACCCACAGGGCCATTCTGCCTTGCCACATTTGCCCTCTCGAAGGATGATGCTCCGTGACATGGGTTACGGCTCCGGGCGGGACAGCAGAGCACCAAAGAGCAAAGCCAAGCCCGGGAAGCCATCAGAATCCCAGCCAATGAAGCCTCTTCTCGTCGGGGCATAGGTCACAGCGACCAAATGCATGCCCCCAGGTCCAGACAGGCGGAGTGCCTCTGCCAGAATGCACTGCGAATCGATCCCACCAGAGAGTGGGGCTCTGCAGCCAGCCGCAGGCCAGACCCGAGGTCGCTTGTCCAAAAGCCGGGAAGGGCCCCACGACCGCCAATGCCTGTGCGAGAGCCACGGATGGTCCCGCCAGCCACTTCACGGTCCGGGGCCGCATCGCAATCCTCTGTGTCAGGGAAGCATCCACCACCGGTCGCCTGCCGCAGCTTCAGGCACTTTGAACCCTCTTTGCAGAGTCCTTTGCACGTTTCGATCAGTCTACTTGTTAGCTATCGGTCCCATGTCTGTATGCAGCCTTGCCACGGACATGCCTGGCCGTTTGACCTACAGTCCCAAGCAGCTCTACTCCAGGGTCTGGCGTGTGTGCACACCATGGCTAAGAACACCGACCAGTCCTCTTGACAGGAGGGCTGTAGCCCAGGTATCGCGGACCATCCCAGGCCACTCTGACTCTGGATCGGCGCCATAGTAGGTCTGTGCAGCCGTGACAGCCATCCCCATGCCAGCATTGCATCCCGGAGTGCACCCAGTGCTCACCGCATCAGGTGACCAACAACGATACGGGTAGACCGTGTCAATCTGGTTCATTCGCCATTACTGAAGCCATCGCGATTGCTGTCTCTTCCTCTGCCAAGTGATATGCTTAAATTCAGCAGGTAGCTCTCTGTGCTTCAGGTCGCCAGCCGATGGCATTGCGAAGCAATGCAACCCGATGAATCATCCATCAGGGCCGTGCACCGGGAGTGTCAAACCCATCACCCGCGGCCGGAGAAGGCCCAACACCAGCGCCGCGTGCCATGATGGTTCCAGCGCCGTGCAGGGCTTGGCCGCGGGTGATGCAACGGTTCGAATCACTCCACAATGCAGCATGCTCCAACGGTTCTCATCAACGGGCGTCCGAAGGCCAATCGGAGGGCAACACCACGGGTCTCTGTCTCCAGAGGCCGTTGGCACCGCCCCGCTCTGAGCCCGCGGAGTCGCGGCTGGGCCGCGGTCCGTGGGCTCCATGATCAAGCCTCTGCGCGCGGAGAGGTGAAGGACACCCCTCCGCGCTGCTCTGCACGCCAAATGACCCCATGATGAACATGGGATCCCGTGGCATCATTGCAGCCGTATTGGATAACGATTCCGACTCAGACACTGAAGCATCGAAAGGGAGAAACCGGCATTGAACCGCTGGTCTCCACTTGCCTGTTGCGTTCAAAGGTAGTCATCTCCACAAAGCTCACGAGTCTCTGCATTTCGCAATTCCCGTATCGAAGGCTACTCCGTTCTTCCACATCACATGGACCAAGGCATCCACTGCAGCAGGTTGGACATCAACAACCATCTATCTCTGCTCCCTGGCGCGGGAGAGCCCTCAGCGCCGTCACCCACTGGTTGACCAGCAGGTGGCGTTGCACAAAGCTTCGACAATGATCCTGCTGCAGGTTCACCTACAGCAACCTTGTTACAACTTTTGCTTCCTCTAGCAACAGAACATCGCCCAAATTCCATGACAAGACATTGATGTGCACGAGTGCCAATCAGCTTGAGTTCCTGAGGGCTTTATCATTCTGCCATCAGTAGCAACGATGGGCGGTGTGTATAAATGGCAGGGACATAATCTGTGCAAGCTGATGACGTGCACATACCAGGCATTCCTTGTTCATGACAGATAGTTGCAAGCATCAATCCCAAACACGCATTCACAGCTGCAAAGGTTGCCCGCCCACTTCTGGGCAGGACGGTCCCATGGATGGGACACCAAGGCTTGTTCACTGGACCAGTGTAGTGCGCGTGCGGCCCAGAACATCTAGGAGCATCACAGACCTGCTGTTGGCTCTGGCTTGCGTGCACTTGGTAAACATGCACGGCACCCGAGAGAAGCAGCATACCCGGCACTCTCAGCCGGGTAATCCACGAGCCCCGGTGGGACCGGCAAGCCGACCCACGGGTCAGGTGTTCCGTCCTACATGAATGCGAGACCGGGGACTATTCAGAGGCAGAGGTCTCACTCGTTATCGGAATCAACCAGACAAATCACTCCACCAATCAGGAGCGGCCATGCACCACCGTCCAGAGGATCAAGAAAGAACCCTCAATCTGTCAATCCCGACTGCGTCCTGACCTGGTAACATTCCCCGTGTTGAGTCAAATTAAGCCGCATACTCCACGCCTTGTGGTGCCATTCCATCAATTCCTTTAAGTTTCAGCCTTGAGACCGTACTCCCCCCTGAATCCGTAAGCTTTGATTTCTCGCTGCAGAGGAGTGAAACCGATGGCATCCTGTTGAGGAGATTATGGCCCACCGACACCGAGCTGACATAGTTTACAGCGGTAGACTACGATGGTATCTGATCATCTTCGCTCCCCACACTCTCGTTCTTGATCGACGAACATGCTCCAGTGGAACGCCTTTGCCGCAGTTGATCCCACAGCGGTCTGAGAATTTCACCTCTGGCGTGTCAATATCCATCACGACGAACAGACCCATCACTGCCGTTCAGAGCCAGCACCGCCCAGCTGCCCGGTGAAGGCCACCGCCGGAGCGGATAGCCTCCGGCCATCTGGGGGCACCAGCACTGCGTTGCCCTTTGCGGACCCTGAGACTCAGCAGAACAGCTGTGTCCACATATGGTCGATCCTTTGCCATCCCGCGCTGAATCATGCAATCAAGTCACGTTTGCTTTGGACGCGCTGAGTTGTTCACAGTGGCATCCATGGACGGCTCCGAGGTCGGGTCGCAAGTGACCCGCGCCCATGTCAGAGGCATGACCGCATCAGCCACCACTGAAGGAGGCTTCTTGCCGGAGCGGTCCGAACCCATGCAAAGCGGGCACGGGGACCATCTGCAGGGGGTTTGAATCCAGCAGCGCATCCACGGAGGCCGCCACCCGGCCTGACGGCCGGGAGACAGCCCCAGCAGAGCGGCCGGACGCCCTGCAGCCCCATGCCCAGGGGTTGACTACGAGCTTTTCAACAGCAGCAACATTTGTATACGCTCTTGGAGCTGGAATTACCGCAGCTGCTGGCACCAGACTTGCCCTCCAGTTGATACTCATTGCTGCGTTTGGATAGCATTCATTGCGGAGTCCCACCCACCACACAGGGTGAGCAGGGCTGCTATGGCTCGTCGCTGTCTCGCCAGACCAGTGTCGGCAGTGGACAATTTGCGCGCCTGCTGCTCGCCTTGGCAATGGTAGCCGTTTCTTAGGCTCCCTCTCCGGAATCAAACCCTGATTTCCCGTTACCCGTGATAGCCATGGTGGTCCACTACACCACCAACCAGAGCTGATAGGTCAGAGACTCACACTGTGGAGCATTCATGGTAGAACCATCTTTGCCATCACAGAAAACGGCCTGAATCACCCTTGCACGCTGCCCTGTACGGGCGCACGGGCGCAGGTCTTGATATCGGCCAACTGCCAGTGACCCTGAACGGGCCACAGCTCTGAGCTTCCATGTATTAGCCACCCAGTTGAGGTGAATATCCGGACCGATGTCACAGGGGACCACGAGGGCCCCAAGCAACCAGTGCACAGTCATCA
>CAXIWF010000083.1:0-16031 GCA_964036045.1 Eutreptiella sp. 'Long Island Sound 2002' | reverse complement strand
CTTGAGGTGGGATCTTCTTATCGCATGTACTATAGTACGTACAATCCTATCCAGAAGAAGTTTATGATCGGCATGGCCGTCGCTCCTGATGGACTGCTGAAGTGGGAGAAGAAAGGCGTAGTGTTTGCCGGTACAGATTCACTGGAGGGTTTTGATGCCATGGGTGCTAGTCGGCGGCATGTCTTAGCGCAACCTGACGGCTCGTATCGGATGTACTACGAGGCGATCTCACACAAGCAGCAGCACTCCATCGGGGTGGCATCCAGCAAGGATGGAATAACTTGGGAGCGATTGTCCGACCAGCCGGTTTTCCGAGCGAATGAAGACCCGACAGCATGGGATGGCGGTGGGGTAGGCTCGCCACACCTGGTGTGGTTACCGAACAAGCGGCGATGGCGGTTATACTACGTTGGTAATCCCGTTAAGGTTGAGGGCGTCCCTGTGAGCAACAGTAGTGGGGGGAAAGATAATAGTCAAGTCGGCACGGCAAGCGGCATTGGAGTCGCTGAGAGCTTAGATGAGGACGGGTTGGTCTTCGAGCGAATACTTTAATGGCGTGTATGTATAGTGTACGGATTAATAGTGAAGTTTTTATTTACAAATGCAGCCATTATAAGCATGGCATGTTGTATAACGATTTACTTTATTGTAAGTCAAAGCTTCATCAACAAAATAATAATCTCTGCGTTAAACGCGTTGTGGAAAATACATAGTCTAAGCGCAACATATCTTGTGTACCACCCGTACCTATCACCGACACTTCCGCCAAAGCCATCGCTACCATTACAACCACAGCCACGACAACCATGATTGCCGGGAACTTGCTGCCGTCTTTCTACATAATTATTTTGGACGCGCGCAAAATGATGACAACTCATGTGCCGCCATCGTGCGATCGAAGTGCCTGCGGATGCATTTTCCCGAGCCAAAGGAGTAGTGCATGATGGTGCTAAAAGCTCTGCTGAATAATAGTACTACTAATGATTAGTAGTCTTAATAAAACTGATATTTTGGCGCGATCTCTCTTGCTAAGCAATTTTCATCATGAACAGAAATATCCCCTTAACAAAGAAGAATGTCATGTGGCTATGTGCACTCGTTGATTCTCATTTATTCATAACGTTTACGCGCTTTCTGATTAAAAGCATCGATATATTCAATAACCTACTCCCCCCCCCCCCCCCCACACACACACACACCCAACGTTGCCTTGCTACTTGTGCACATTCCTGATTCCAACTCCGTAATCATTGTCAAAGATGGATCGCTATGATAGTTTCAGCAGTTGCGCATAAAGGAGCGTATACACATATATCCTTTTTTGGGTGTCCTCTACGCAATGTTGCAGCGCCTTCATACTGGAGTCCGGCAGCACTACATCACTACCGCACTATCATACCGCAGCTCTGCAGCACCACAGGACCACACTAAGTGGAACTAGGTATTGAAAGCTAACCTGGATCACCACCAACACTTGCTTGACTGGTTGACTGGCTAACTATTTCGCCTTAATATATTAGCAAAAGCATATAACCATCATCATCTTCTTCTTCTCCTCCTCCGCTTATTCTTCTTTTTCTTCTTCTTCTTGCTAAAACTCCAACAGCGTCAGACGTATCGGAAGTCGCCGTGTAAGGAAAAGAGGGTTCCGCGTATTATTGCCATCGACATCTCTATCTCCATCTTTACCAACAGCGTCAGAAGCATCAGACATCGGTGTGTAGGGAGAGAGGGTTCCGCGTATTATCGCCATCGCCATCGCCATCTCTATCTTTACCAGTCGCGTCCGTAGCAGTTGTCTGCTGGTCGTCCAGAGCGGAGCAAGTTCCGCTTGTTCCGTGTGTTCCACTTGGTCCACCTCGCGCTGCAATTTTAGCTTTACCGCCAGCTTTACGATCGCCCGCTGCTGGGGAGGGGGATGCATCTCCTGGGGATGAGTGTGGAGCTGCGATAGTACTGCTACTGCGACTGCTGATGCTACTATTGCTCTCACGAGTTGACAGAATGTACTTTGTGTTAATAGCACGAGCATCGGTGTCATTGATCAGGAACTCCAGCTCCATTTCGGGCATGTTCATCAGTTCTGTTTCGTCCACAGGAAGCGCTCGTCTGCTCACTGTTGCTACTGCACCAGGGGAAGACGATCCCCTCTCTCTACCATTTTCTCCATCATTGCCACCGCCACAATTGCAGAGGAAACTGCGCAGAATCTGATAAGCGCCGGGCATCACAACCTGCATAAATAGAACAGAAAAGGATAAATAGAACAGAATAGTATGAATAGAACAGAAGAGTATGAATAGAATAGAATAGTATGAATATAATAGATTAGTATGAATAGAACAGAAAAGGATAATAGTACGAATAGTATGAATAGAACAGAAAAGGATATGAATATACACACAATAAAACCACCATTAAACAGCACCAGCAAACCATTTAACATAATGTTATAACTATAAAAATAGTTATTCCAAGAATACCTTTACCCAACAACTGTGAGCTTCTCAATACTACACAGCAAACTTACCAGAAAGACAATCAAATACCCTGTTCCAAAGAACGGATTAGATATTGCTGCCAATATTTCGGAGCCCCAGCTACCGAAATTCCCTCGATCCCAATCATTCCAAATCCCAACTATGCGGCATGTAAGCTGCACCAAAGGATAGAATTTGAGCCTCCTCACTAGAGAGATAACAGCAGTATCGCGCTCCACCTCGTTAGGCTGCTTTTCGTACATGACGAACTTTTTGACGCGCCTTTTGATCTTGGTGGATGGAGATGCTGCAGGTGCTGTGTCAGTGGGAGGGGAACTACTCTGGGAAGCAGCTGATTTTCTACTCATTGTAGGTGTTGACAGCGGTGAGTTCTCGTTGCTGCTGACACCCACATCCACATCATTTTCGCCGATTCCGTCCTCCCCTGATACACCCGCCTCCCTAGCCCTGACATTAGCCCCCACACCAGTAGAAGAAGCACTAACAATATTGCTTTCATAGGCTTGATTGTCTGCAGAGGTGGTACTGGTGTTAGTATTTGTGCGTCGAAATAAGGAAAAAGAAGTACTGGGGCGCAGCTCAACCTCTTGCTCCTCGTACTCCATTACCCGCTTATGGAATGCCTTCAAAGAGTTGAGACGGAGCGAGATAAAGACCACTACAGTGGAGTTCGCTATAATCAAGAAAAGACGCACGAAATAATAAGTGGAGTATAGCCCTTCGCCAAACGGAGTGGTTGAAAAGTTGCACCCTCCTTCGTCAGTTTGAATGGTATGGGCTTGGGTCACCAACAGCAACGAAACTGTAAGCGGTATACCGATGGCTAAAATCAAATAGTATTTGTAGTTCTTCATTATATCCACCAGGCGGTAGTACATTGCTGTATAAAACGCAACGAAAGTTATTATATTAGTCCAGATTGACACACTTAATCCACTGAGAACTTCGAAAAATCGAATCGCGATGCAGGCATCATAGGTAGGGTCAACATAAAGGATATGACTTATATCGAAAAGAATCTGGACAGTAACAAGTGAAGCTACTAGTAGAAGATATCCATTCCATCGCTTCAGCTTATAAATAAGGAAAAGGATAATAAGCGAGCAGCAAAAACTGATGAAAGCCACGCAAAACGTTAACCAACCAGTGACAAAATTCTGATAGTCACTTCCCGAACCAGAATCCATGGCTACAGAGCAGAGTTGGTATAGCTGAGTATTGCGAATGCTAAACCTGCAATAGACCGACAAATGGGTTCACTTTACTGTGTCAATTTATATTTAAATTCTGCTGGAATTCGATGATAAATTTTAAAAAAATGATAAAAACAGCAGTGCACATTTGCAGCGGATATTCCTGATATTGCAGTGGGGATTGCAGCAGCAGAGCAGCAGCAGCAGTGTACACATTCGTCCCGGCCGGAGTTCGAAAAATTTTTCCACCACCGTTCGTTCCTGCTCATTAAATGTACTGTAAATTTTACAATAAGTTACCTGTACACCTGTAAGTTATTTCGCAGCCAGTATAATATGCTAATTTTCCAAATCACATGATTTCTCACACCGAATGTGCTAATCTTTAGCTGAAATATGTCAATGAGGAAGCGCACCAATCGCTGGGTGCTTAAAAAGCGAGCCAAACCGGCGGCAGGCGTCCTTCAGTCTGCAAGACACCAAGCATTGAAACTCTTGGCAAAGGACGTTAAAAACGTGAAGACCATTTTGATTCTAAAATCCATAAAGAAGACAGCAAGCTATGACGACAGTAAGGAAACAGATTCGTCTTTATCCCAAGATACTGTAGAATTAACTCGAAAGGAGCTTGCCCACAGAGAATGGCTTAAGTCCCTTAATCACAGCGATATTGCCGAACGTATCCTTGCTTCCCAGCTTGAAGAGGTATTTCAACCGAACATAAAATCGACCGACGAAGCTTTATCGCATAAGAAAGTTAGTGTGGATGAGAGTACGGTTAGTGCAGTTTCACTGTTTCTTCAACAAAAGCGTATCAAAGACTGCATTACATCCCTGAAGGAAAAGGCACAGATAGCCTTGGAAAAGAACAACAAGCTGAGGAGTCTGGAACAGAAACTTGAAAGTAAAGCTAAAAAGAAACAAGAAAGACTAAACAGGCAGGCCGAGATGGTACAAGTTAATTCGGATTCACTATCTTCCTCGGATATAGCCAGGCACAGGATGAAATCTAGTTCCAGTATCGGCACTAATATTGTTGCCGCTTCAATGAAGAAAAGGGGACAAAGTCAACATGTGGCTCTACTGCGGAAAAACCAAGCAGTTTTTCTTGATACTCTTGATGGGAGTGATATTAATTGCGACGAAGATGATGGTTCTGATGATAATGGAGCACGTGAAGATCGTGGTTCGGGTTCTTCTAGGTCGGCCAGAGAGCTGGCAAAAATCCAGAAAAGTTTGCGCAATAAGCAGAACCGAATTGTGAATAAGCGGAAACAGGACGGTACTGAAACTGATAGTGGTAGGAGTATAACGGGACAGGATGGAGACTCCTATCTCAGTAGTAAAGGTAGAAAGAGTCGTGGTCCAGGCAGAAACGGATTTGCACATCAAAGCCTCGCGCAGTACATGCCTTTAGCCAAGCGCACGCGTCAAGAGGAAGCAAACACACAAAAGAAAGCAACCAGTAGCGGTAGCAATAACAGTAGCTACCAATCTCGCTCTACAGCTTTATCTAACAGGACCAGCAAGGAGCCCCAAGTGGAGCTTCAGCCCGCACAAGCGGTCAAGCGGAGTGGTACAAAGCAGCTGGCGGTGGCAGCTGCTTCCGGCAAGGATTGGCAGAAGAGCAGCACAGGAGTGCATCCTTCCTGGGCCGCCAAACAACAGGCCAAACTCAAGCTCGGGGCTGGGGGTGGGACTCTCCCCGCGGGGGCCATCGGGACCAACTGTGCTCCCAGCAATAAGAAAGTTGTCTTCGACGACTGATTATCCGATGATCGGATAGCCTTAAGCAGAAATGTGGTAATTTCACGTAACTGATGATGTACGTGTGTTTTATGGCAATTTATCAAACAACACTTTATATTTTAGTAATGCACATAATACAGAACTCTCTTGCTTGGCAGGCGCTATGACAGTCACCGTGAAGCCGTTGACTCAACGGACTCAGTCTCCGTTACCTCGGACTCAAAGAGTCCTTTAACTCGACGGATTACGGCGTAAAGAGTCACCCTAAAAATTTTAAGACAGATTGATACAAACTTCATGTCGAATTACCAGTCATTAGAGTACTACTTGCTGCCTAAGGTTTACTAAACTTTGATAGTAGTAGCTTAAGCACGCCGGTGGAGTAGCCCCTCCCTGCCCCACCGGTGGAGTCGCAGCAGAATGATTCTCAGAATAATGGTTGTTGTTGTTGTTGATCTCTGCTACTGTGCTGCTGCTGTTCAGATCCCAGGATCCTAGCAGTGGGATCAATAAAAACAAGACATTGTCGAATGGAATCCAGGAATGATGAAAGAGTGATGCCGATCCTGGGATCTAAACATTGCCGAATGATGAAAGATGCCTGCTGCTGGGATGAGATGAATGAATGATGATGATGATGATGATGATGATGATGATGATGATGATGATGATGATGTTGATGATGATGTGATGATGATGATGATGATGATGATGATGATGATGATGATGATGATGATGATAACTGAATGATGGACTCCACAACCGGATGGATGGACGGTTGTTACTATTTACAAGCTCCTAAACTATCCAAGTATCGGGGTGTGAAAATGTGTTCGTCCCATGCTAAGTGTGCAGTATAAGTTACTTTGACCATAGTCCTTTGGTGAGACTCATGATTGCTTTGGTACTAGGCTGGCTCTTCGCTTGTCTAAACAACACCTGCCTCTCAGCGGCCGATTCTCCCATCGAATTGTATAGCTTACAAGAAGAATGGCGCAACGAAATATCTGCATCGCTTAGCAAGAACATCCACTTCTGCTCGCACTCTGAGCTCACTACAAAAAGTGGAGTAAAGCACATAAAGAATGCAACGTATGTGCATAATGTTGGTGAGGGATTTCAAGTCTTGCACATGAACCCTCATCCAAAAGAAGTCATCGAATATTTTGCCCGACCAAAGACACTCTCGAATGCAAATAAAAATCTTGCATCTACTGCAAGTATTCGAGGCTACAACCTGCAGAAATGGGGAAGCGAGAAGGACTCTCGCTGGGAAATACCGGTAGATCATCCTGGACAGCAAAGAAAGTTTTGTGTTAAGAAGGTATTAGAAGTATCTGACGGTAAAATTCACCGCTTATATGACGAGCATCAGCGCTATGTACGTAAGGCCTTTTATGCGGTTAAAGGTTCCTACGCCTACATCCACCCTACTGGAGCAGTGAGCAAGGCTTGCGGGTACTTTCAAGGAGCGGAAGGTTGCGAAACGAGATGGGAAGACATCGCCAAAAAGTGGTGGTCACGCTGTACTCATTACCTGTCGAAGAATAAACTTAATTGGGCTGATCTCTGGCGAGCTGATACGACTAATCCAGCTGCGTTAAAGATGTTCAGGGCATGTGCTGATGATTCTGATATGACTGTAAAGAATAACATCACCATAGTGCCTGTTCAACACGACACGGTATATGTTGTCTCAGCTTTATGGGACTATAATTTCCACCATTTCATTGCAGATTCTCTTGCGCGATTAGCGAGGAACCTTAAGATGCTGCGTAGTCGGGAGGATATCAAGATCCACATTAGGGAGTTCGACAGCTACGAGCTGCCGCCATGGTCTGAGTCATCGAAGCTGATATCTCATAAAATGCGCAATACTCTCGTTGAACTGCTGGGTATTAATCCCAGTCGTATTATATCAGGGCCGGTGCTAGCTAAGACCGTCATTATTCCTCGTAATACCCACTGTGCCTACACGCTCTACAATCCTCTTGAGATCCGCTTGTTGGCACGGGAGATGCTGCTGGCAGCAGACCAAGCCGTGGCCAAGTTACACACGGCCCAACAAACCCTAGATACACCGACAGCAATACATGAGGCTGAACTTGAGCACGGATCAAGTATTACTAAAGACAGAAGGCACAACCGAGGGCGGGGGCGAAATTTTATTAAGAAAGGCGTTGGTGCACCTGCACTAGCTCCAGTTGTTTCGGAGCGGGCTGCAGTGCACGTGATGCAGGTGCCGCCTTCTCCCGAGAAATCAGTGGGATCGACAGCAGCTGCTGCTGCACGTATCAGCGAGGGCGATGTTGAAGGTAGTGCTGCTGGTGATGCTACGGAAGGCGGATTCCCATTTATTGCTGGCAAAGAGCAAGCAGCAGGAACAAGAGAAGTAGCAAGACAAGCCTGGCGGAAAAGCAAAGATACTGCACTGTCCATCCTGCACAATCATGCAGCTAAGGGGATGCATACACGGATTGATAATGCTCCAGTAAATCATGCTGCGGGAGTTAAGTCGAAACCGAAGCCGATGGCGATGGCAAAAGCCAGTCCAATGAAGATGGAGGACTATTTGAAGAGGAAGGTGAAGCAAGAGAAGCAGCAACAGCAACAGCAACCGGGTAGAAAGCTGCGTGGATATGGGCCCGACTCTGTGATTCATGCATCGCTTCCTAATGACATTCAAAATGATGTCAATAATAGAGTTGCCGTAATAGAAAAACGCCACTCACTAGAGTACACCCTTGCCGAACCTATCACTGCCCCTGCTGCTGCTGCCACTGTTGGCCACTTGACATATAGCCCAGATGCCCACAGCGACTTCGACAGGGACGTGGCACATGCCGCATTTAGGGCTGAAGGTTCCTCACCAGCTGATGGTAAAGAAGCCGTCATCACCAACGCCAGCACAGCCGCATTTAGGGCTGAAGGTTCCTCACCAGCTGATGGTAAAGAAGCCGTCATCACCAACGCCAGCACAGCCGCATTTAGGGCTGAAGGTTCCTCACCAGCTGATGGTAAAGAAGCCGTCATCACCAACGCCAGCACAGCGAGGTGGCTTCATAGTGAAAAGGAGTTGCTCCAACTATTACTCGACTTTACCGGGTCATCATCACACTCACAGCCTACGATGAGGCCCTCGAATATCACTTTCTTTGACAGCAGTCTGCGTGATAGAAGAAGAGCTCTCTCCGTTGATGCTTCTCGTGATGCCACTACAACAACCAATACCGCTACCGCTACCACCACTGGTACCACTGCGGGTACTGTAGATGAGGCGCCTTTGCACGTTGGAACCGCATGGGCCCAGCCACCAAAGCAATGGAACATCATATTGCAGCAGCGGCATACCATATTCAACGGTGATGACCGCGACTGGCACAACCGCACGTTCGAGCCGATTGTAGAGGCATTTCGACAGCAGTTTCCGCAGCACCGAATGGTGACGCTGCGCTCGCATGCCATTGAGTTCGATAACTACTGTCTGGCCTGCGAAATAGCGGAGTATGCCCAGGCCGACGTGCTGGTGGGCGCTCACGGGGCGGGGCTGACACACATGATGTGGATGCGGCCAGGAGCGCTGGTGGTGGAGTTGGTGGGGGAGTTCAAGGATGTGAACATGCCTGTGTGCGGTTACTATGGCACTTTAGCGGCTGTACTAGGTCACCACCACTATCTCTATGCAGTTGACTATTTCGACAGAGCGGAGCGTATTGTGCCCGAGGTACCTGCTCAGGAGGCGCGGGAATTTTACGATTATCTGCATATGCGGAAACATGAGGACTCCATTGAAAGGTAATAGATACTCCTCAAAATTAATCATATGCTCCTTTTAACGGAACCAGAGAGGTGCTTCCGATTAATTGAGCCTCGCTGGCTGCGACACTGCGCTAAGCCAGGAAGAGTTGGCATCTGAAATTTCACGCTTCGTCAAGTACCGGGCTGAGCCAGCACGGCGCGAAGCGTCGCTTCCCGGAATACGCACGGTGCTACTCGCGTGGGCCGAGGCCTGACTATGATAGTAGTTTCAGTGGAATAATAGGCTAACGAGGCAGTTTTATTACAGTGGTTAGTTTACCTAAAGATTTAGAAAGACCATTGTGGATAGTTATGAAGATATTTAAATAAACTACTCGTTCAAAAGTTTGGTAACTCCTCAGTTATTGTTATTGTTATCGAAGTAAATTTACCGGTACTGTTATGATTGCTTTCAAGTGGTGAAAGTGAATGATCCTGTCGATAGTTTCGGGTCAGCGACGTAAAGTCCAGCCGATGACTTCGGAATCCCTCCTAACTCCAGACTCTTCGGAACCCGAACTTCCGAAGTTGTTCAACTTGATTCCTGTGGGATTTTGTTGTTTGTTGGATTTTTTTTTCATTCGTCCTAGTGGTCGATTTAACCGTACTGTTCGTGATGCTGCCCGTGCTGAAACATTTGCCTGGGATGTTAATGGCCGTGAGTTTTAGTTTTTATCATGTTGTGAGGGTTAATGGCAGAACCTTCTCCGACTAGTTCGGGTGGTGGAGGTCTCTGCTGCTTCGGCAAGTAGCCAAATCAATCATCCCAGCATCATCTGGGATTGATAGTTGATCGATTGATTGAGATTGATTGTTGATGATTCTAGCAGGATAGTTGATTGATTGTGCTTTGTTTAGTAGTTCATTCATCGTAATTGACGATGACGCTTGGATGCATTGGAATAATAAAGTAACAATGCAGCAGATAATCCGATTCACACCAGGTCTCCAAGTCATGAGAAGGGTATACGTTCTGTACACGATTTTTGTTATTATATTCTTTGAGCATCAAGTGATGCATGGGTTACAGTATTTTCATGCAAAGTTTTCAGCCCTCGGCAACCGTAGTAAACCGAAGGTATTGCTCCAAATTAGTGCTAGGAAATTTACTCGTCGCAAAACCGACTCACCTGTGCTGACTGGAAAATCTTACACGATGCATATGAAGATACATACCATGGAAGAGCTACAGAAGCTTTATACTATCGACATTGGTGAGTTAAACCCCAATGTAGTAGATGTCGCCAGACAACACTACCAGACGCTTCAAACTTTCAGAAGAAACAGAAGCTGTGCGTTGCATACGAAGCGAGCGTTTGAAGATGCCAGCCGATTTGTGGACGAATTCTATGCAAAGTCCACCAGCAAATACACATCGGAAAGGGCTAATATTAGTGATGATACAATGCCATGCATTTCAAACGCGGTGGGGGATAGGCGACAGAAGTATGTTGTGCTTGATTCTGGCTGTGGCGTAGGAAGGTCTTCTGTAGCTTTGGCCAAGCGTTTCCCGCATTTTCCAGTCATAGGCATCGACAAATCGATCATTCGCCTGTCTCGTAATGCTGACTACCGTAGAAATGCTAGAATTAACCACCAGTTTAATAGTTATTATAGAGTCAGTGGCGATTATGCTACCAGCCGCAGCAGAAGTGGAAGGGGTTGTGAAAAAAGAAAGCCTGAAGATATTGAAGATAAAAGTAAGATACACGTGGAATGCGAAGATTTTCTTGAAGAGCCACAAGCGTTCGAATCAAGGGGCGTATTGCGAGATAGTCCTCCCCCTAACTTGCTTCTGTTGCGTGCAGAGCTCTCTGACTTCTGGACAGAGGTGGCATACCACTCAGACTGGATAATAGCACATCACTTCTTGCTCTACCCCAATCCTTATCCCAAACATAAGCACCTTAAACGCCGTTGGCATGGTAAGTAAGTAAGACAAGCTTTGTCAAGAGTGCTCGTGATAGTTTCATGCACTGCATCGTTTCAATTGAGAACAAAAATCAATATCGCATCATGTTGTGCACTTATATATTGTGTATTTCAAAACTCATTTTGTTCCTTTCACGCACAAACTCCTCTACTCTCACGGCGGGAATCAGGCCACCCTGTTTTAATGGCGCTTGTGGCAATGGGCGGCACACTCACGCTGCGCAGCAATTGGCGGGTCTACTGCGAAGAGTTTTGTCTCGCTGTCAAAGCGATTTGGGATATTGCAGCGCCTTCTGTCAAAGATATATGGAGTCTTTCGTATGGCGGTGAGAAGCAACATTTTTCATCATTCGCAGCAGCAGCACCACCACTAGAAGCACTGGTTCAATCTGTAGCCCAAGTTCCCGAGACAGAACTCCTACCAACACCAGCATCACCATTAGAAAGCGAAACTGCTACGGCTGAAGGGGCCTCTATAGCGCATATCACGAGTCCTATATCTACTGCTAATAGCGGGAGCAGTATAAAAGAAGCCCACTCTCCGCAGCTCTTACAGCAGCAACGGTTGGCGGCTCAGTTAACGCCACGTGAGCTGGCTCTTAACTACTCCCAAGCTCAAACACACTTTGAAGCCAAATATATCGCAGCACAGATTCCGCTGTATGAAGTAAAAGTGGATTTAGGATTTAGAGATCAGTCTCAACGGCGCAGGTTTCTTCAAGACTTCGAAGCAGAGAAGAAATCCAATGTACCATAAAATTAAGGCTCTCCGTCGATCATCAATAATTGCAGAGCGCTCAAATAATAATTGGAAAAGATCAATTGAAATGATTGCAATGGCAGGTTTGGTGTAGATAACTTGCTTTGTTGCTTCTCCATCATATCAAGAATGCATGCATCGTGGATGTGCGGAAAAAAATGCACATCCTTGACAAGGAATCTGTTACTATTTTGGCAATATTTGTTCATGTGCCCTAGACTTTACGCCTACACCTTGGTATTCATTTTTAATCTCCAGAGTAAAGTAAATACTACTTCGAAGATAGTAGGATCGAAGATAACATGTGTACATACGTGCAAACATCAGAAACAAGATATTCTAATGCTGAATCTGGCAGAATGATTAAAAAAAGGTTAATTTGAACAGGTTAAGTTACTAAACTTCGGTTCAAATAAACAAATAAAAACTCTGGATTCCATTAGCAGTTGAAATAGATGATTTCTTTAAATTACCAAATGCAAGTATTAAAAAGTATTGAAGCTCTATCTGGTTTTACCAAACTACTTTATGATCCCCAAACTTCCTGTGAGAGGCACGGTCAGTTTCAGCAACATCTGTCGCATGTATTGAAATGATCTATAAAGATCCTTTTTACATGTCACTCTGTGAATCCTTCCATTGCATGCGGACCTGTGAAAGAATATGCGTTGTGGCACGGTCAATTTCAGCAGCATCTGTATGTCGACCGAACGACAATCGGAGAGTACCGGATGCGTACTCCGGCTCTAACCCCATCGCATGCAGCACACCGGATATAACTCCGACTGATCCGGCGTGGCAGGCAGAGCCCGCCGAGCAGGCAACCTGTAGCAAGTTAGCAGCCCCACAAGCCCCACCCATGGGCAACAGGGAAACGAAAAACGCAAAAGATAGAACGAATCATGAAAACGGCAGAACATTAAGTCCATAATAGATTTATACAGTCGCAGTAGCGTATCCCCAAGGTCGTACGTATGTATGCACGCACGTACTTACCACATCTGCTAGATTTCCCACAAGCTTGTGTGACTGAACGCCTTTAAACGAGACGCTGACAGTATTGGGCAACTGCTCCACAAGATCTGCTGCCATCTTCAGCCGTAGGTGCGGACTCGCCAGCTGCTTCCGACCTGGTGCAGAAGCTTGAACAGGAGAGGCACTCATGCTGGAAGAATCCCTAGTACCCTTACCGTCTGCCCTTCCCAGGGAGAGCGCACTCGGTGCTGCTGCTGTCCCTGCCTGCTGCAGCAGCTGCTGCTGCTGAGATTGATTTAACATCACACGTAGCATCTTCAAATCTCCCGTGATGGCGATGGGGTCATTCGCGCGTTGAGGGCCATTAAATCGAACCATCTTCCGCTCCTGGAATTTTCATTTGAAACACCCCAGGCGGAAGGCGGGGCAGACGTATTGGAAAACAGATATCAATTATAATCACAAAAAATGTCATGGGTATCAACACATCATGGTAGTGGTAGTCTCTTGTCAACTGAAGTTACAGCATCAGCGGTAGCAGGTTGTTTGTTGGTAAGTTGATTGGTTTGTTTGGGTCATGTCTTCTTGTTAAAAAAAACAAAAGTGCCCAGGACCCGATGGACCACCACCAGCAGTCAGCTCGCACTATCTGAGTCCAGTGGTCAGGCAACTCGAATTCAGATGGGATCAATCGGGCCACCGAAGCAGCTTAACCAATTCCCATCTTTCCATCGACCGGCCCCACACGCATCCCGCATGTAGTTACTCCTCATTGCTGTAGCAGGTACTAAATATCAACCCGGTCAACACCTGCTTAGGATAGGGGCCAATGCCTGCATAATTACGGCCTAGTGTACACGTGACAGTGGTGACAGTTCCCATCGATTACCTTCTCGGAGAGGGGCTGCAGTAGACCATTGATGAGGCGCAGCTTGAGAGTGAGCATATGTAGCAACAGGTCTGAAGCCTCGGACAGCGCTAGCCGACTGGCCGCCCCCAAACCAGCTATCAGCGCTACATTCTCCGTCCCTGTAGTTTAAGTAGTATAAGTTATGAGTAATTGGAAAAAAAAACGCAGAGAGAAACACACATGCGAAGATCACAGTCTATACTGACCTCCGCGGAGCCCTCCCTCTTGACCACCTCCCACCAGGAGCGCACAGCTCTGTCCCTGCTGGCTATGCCGAGCGGATCCTGATGAAGCAGAACCATCAATCTCGTCCCTCAGTGCCTTCCGGATGTACAGTGCAGCCACTCCCTTGGGTGCACCGAACTTGTGCCCCACAATAGTCAGCATGTCTACCCCTAGGCTCTGGACATCTACCAACACTTTGCCCAAAGACTGAGCGGCATCCGAATGGAATAACACTACGGCTTCAGGTGTTTTCATGCGGAAACGCTTGATTGCCTGAGCTATTTCACGAATGGGTTGGATCGTCCCCACCTCATTATTGGAGTGCATAATGGTGACCAAGGCAGTATGCGGCTGCAGAGCTTTAGTCACTTGTTTCACATCGACAAACCCTTCTCTGCTTACAGGAATGATGGACAAGGCAATGGAACCACGGAGCTCGAGCAACTGCAGATAGTTAATAATAGCAGGATGTTCGACAGCGCTAGTAATAATATGCGGTATATCCACACAAGGTTTTACTTCAGCTTTTTTCGCAGCCTTGGTTTGCAAATTGCGAAAATTATAGCGGAAATAATGCAACGCTATGTCGACGGCTCTATTATCCGACTCCGTACCACAACTAGTGAAGCAAATAGTTCTACTGGCTTCCGATGAAACAAAGCCATCTTTTCCCGCCCGTCTCTCTACTTCACTTTCGGTAGTGTGAGAAGAAACTGAAGTTATGGTGCTGCTGCCACTGCTGCTGTGCCCACCAGTAGTGTTATCGCGATTGTTGGGGACGTTGATGAGTGCCGCAACCTCTTCTCGAGCCTTTGCCAACTCCAGCTTGCACGGCTGCGAGAATACATGCGCTGATGAGGGGTTGCCGAAGCAGACAGTTACAAAGGGAATGATTGCTGCTGATACCTGCGGGAATATTGGAGTTGTGGCGTTATAGTCCAAGTAGATACATCCGCTGAACTCCGCCTTTTTGGTATAAGGATGTGCAGAACCAATGTCGTACTGCTCTGACAGCTGCTCCTTGGCACCGCCGACTAGCTCAGTGGGGACCCCACAAACTCTATGAAAATTGATTCCATCTGTTTTACTCTCATTATCACACTTGGAACCATTTTTGGTGTTTCGGAGAAGTAAGTATACTGATATTGTCGCTATGCCACACGCAGCGAGGATTGCGCCTGCAGAAGATGGTCCCAATGAAGGCTCCTCTGATGGCATGGTGACAGTATAAAAGAATTATTTCTTGAGCAGTAGAAACATACGGATTCCATGGATCGTTAAAATCTGTTGGAATCATTGTTGATAATAAGCAATGCCTGGAATGCTCACCCTGACTGAGGACGAACCACGACCGTCAATCTCGGGGCTATTTGCAGTCCCGTGCAGAGGCCCAGCAGACTCTCAGCAGCTACTGGGTTCGCTTCTGCTTGGGCAGAAGTTGCCAAGCAGGTTGTTCTCATAACCATTTGCTACTCTCTTGCTTGAAATGTACATCGGGAGAATGTTAGCATTGTCCCTGGGATTGCTTTGTACCCGTCGGACTAGCTCATATTGCATTCGTTCAGCAATCTACTCCGTCAGCGCCCGTGTAAGTATTCCCTCAAGCGCTTCATCATCAATCAGATCTCTGACTTGGAAGGATCGAAGTACATCTTCCATCTTTCCTAATATTCGATCACTATTCCAATCACAACAGGGAAGAAACCGACATGTTGTAGCCACAGCGACAGCATCCGGCTCAGGAAGTGGTAGTGGCAATCTTTCTCTCATCATGGATATTCCCATCCTCGTAGACGGTCTCGCATCATTGGTTGACCAATACGATGTGTTTCTACTGGACCAGTTTGGTGTTCTGCACGATGGTGTGCAACCTCTGGATGGAGCCAGTGAATGCGTAAATATGATCAAAGCGAAGAGCAAGATGTCGATCATTTTATCTAATTCATCACGCCGTTCAGAGCAAGCTCGTATGAGCTACCAGCGCATTG
>CAXIWF010000082.1:0-36892 GCA_964036045.1 Eutreptiella sp. 'Long Island Sound 2002' | reverse complement strand
CAGCAGGCTTCAGGGTTGAGCCAAAAGGGCACACATGGCACACATGTACATGGCACGCATTGCACGCATGGCACGCATGGCACACATGTACATGGCACGCAGGGCACACATGGCACACATGGCACACATGTACATGGCACGCATGGCACGCATGGCAGTGAACAGATAGTGGCACACACATATCTGAGCACAAATGATATGTTCACTGGTCGCAGCCCCCCCCCCCCCCTCCTTAACCCACACCAGGCAAAAGCATAGCAGAGCAGTTTAGCTATGATTGCACCCGGAGAAGAATACATTTGTAGTACCATCGTAAATTTTGACAACTTGTTCCAACGCGTGTGACAAAAATGCATAGGGTTTACAAACGATGGCTTTGATGTCATATTAAAGCAGCTACAATCTGCCCCAGTAGGCATCACAGGATGGGAAAAAGAAGAAGAAGAATGTGAATATTAATTTCAGTCCGTATAATCCGTGTAATCATCAGTCGCGCGCATTTTAGTCGCGGGGCTAATAACATTTTTGTTGCCTAGCAACTACACTTAATCTAAAGTAACATATCACATTATTTCTTCCCTTCTTACCTGTTATTCGCCCAGTTATGGTTCTTCTCACTCAAGCGCATCGTCGTCATCCTCAACCGAAAACTATGATGTCTCAACCGAAAACTATATACCATATTTCTCATCATTGTATCATTTCTAAATGTCGCAACAATAAGGTTATAGACCGAACAATCATATTTCAGTAATTAAGTAGCAGCAGGTCATATGAACAAGGCGTAAGAAACATGGAATAAAACAACTGCAAAACCTTGATGAAATCCAATCATTGTTTTACGAATTTAATTAAGCAAGAAGTTCCAAGTGCGATGGCTATACACTTTTTGATTTGGGTACTCAGCAAGGGACCGAATCATAACAGCAGCAGCAGTAGCAGAGATAGCACATATGTGTGTGTTGGCGGGGTGGGTGGATGGGTGAGGGGATTATCACAGCAGTAACCAGATAGTATTAACAATGGCGCACTATCACATGCTTGCAACAAGCAGTACTACAGTAATCTATCACAGTGTCGGGGTAAGGACTACAAATTCTAACCCTCAATCAGAACCACAAATAAGAGCAGGGAAAATACTGATTTCATAGTCGGTTGCTGGTGAGGGTATGTATCGGAGAGTAAGGGCGGGGTGTGGGATGGAGTGTGCTGGTGAGGGTATGTATCGGAGAGTAAGGGCGGGGTGTGGGATGGAGTATGCTGGGAGGGTGTGCTGGGATGACTAGCAAATTCTTCATAGCTTGACAGCTTCGATACAAGAATACAGATGAAAACGAGGTACTGATCATGGCATAGAAAAAATTTGACACCAGCAGCAGGTAACCACATGCTGGCAGGCTGGGAAAAATGCATCCAGTAGAGACTTTGATCTGGGCTAGGGTCGTGCGCTCCTGCCTAATTGTTCGACTGACTGACACACAATCTTCAAATATATACACTGCGAAACGGCATGCGTAAAGGAACAGCGCCGGCAGCAGTATTATAGGCCTTACCGCTCTTCTTATCACCATGAAGTCTTTCCCCCCTCGTTATCCATTAATTTTATTTTTGGATTCCCCCCCCCCCGTCCGTGCTTGATTGATGTAAAACGTCTGAATCCCGAGAGCCTCATTTGAGGAAATGTCTCTATCTTGTAACGGTAAATAGCGTGCGTAATGCACCTTCGAGGGGGTGCAACGCTTCTTGCCTTCTTTTTCTTCTTTTCACCCAGCAGACCTGGATAATGTGAATGATGTGTCCACCTGTCCATAAGTATTTAGTACTCGCAGTTTCAAGCTGCTTGAAGGTAGTACCGAGGACCGAGGACGCAAAACGGGTGGGTGGGGGAGGGGTGGGGGAATGTTGAGCACACACTCATTGTTACCTCACAAGCAAACACTCTTCACCCCTTCATATTTTACTTCCAACCACAGCCCACTCTTTACACAAAGATTGGAATCACAGGACTTCTGCTGGGTTGCGCACTGGAGAACGAAACGTGCGACTCTTGTGGTAGTACATGTCGCTTCCGAACTCAACAGCACCCTTTGTATTGCCGGCCTTCACCGCCGCAGCCTCCTCGCGCAGGCGCTGATCATAGACCTGCTGCTTGAGCTTCTCCGCGTAGGAGTTGGGGTGCTGCGCAGTGGACTCGATGCGGCACTTGATCTTGCCGGGGTAGTATCCGGAGTAACCCAGCACTGGTGCCACCTTTTTGGGCTCCATGTCGAACTTCAGTCCCTCAGGTTCCGTGCGGACGAAGCCGGTGTACCCGCGGATGAAACGGCTCGAGCTACGCGAACTGGGCGAAGCTGCAGAGGACGCACGGCTGTTGGCCGTGCTTACAGCATTAGGGCTGTTCGTAGCCATGGGACCCAAGCTGGGGCTATTGACCGTGAACATAGCGGGCTGGCGAAAATCTGCATCGTCATTCTCGTCAAAATCCGTGCTATTTCGGCGATCATGAGCAATGGGGGAGAACGCACGGCTGCCTTTCATCATGACACCGTTCATAGGTGAGCCTTCTGGTGACATAGCAGCAGGGGAACTTTGCCCTGAGTGGAAGGAGTCGGTGAATGCACTCCCGCTGCAGAGAGATCTAAATTCTTCCAACTTCTTGCTTGTTTCAGTCTTCGCATGGCTTGTCCGCCCAATGGCAGCATGTACGACTTTTCCATTATACCATCCATTATAACCTAAGGTTGCCTCATCGATATGGCGCTCTGGTATGTAATTATCCTTCCCAAAACTACCGCGACGATGCCCCGTATATCCGGTCATAACAGCGTGATTCGTATCAGAGAAAATATTGTTCTCGAAACGCTTCAGTGGATTTACTGAGCTCTTCCAGTTATCCATCGAAAAAGGGGCACTTACCCCCGAGTCACCGGAGCTGCATTCAGATTCAACGGAAGTATCAGCGAAAGAGCTGTTCATGTCGATTGGTGGTAAGGGGCTCGACATTTTTCTGCAGTCCCTGCTTTTATCGTAAAATTTTAAATATAAAGATATTTTGACAAACTAAACTGTATATCATGAAATAGCCCGCACTCAACTGTATATCATGAAACAAATCTTTATTTGATATAACTTAACTTAACTTTATTTGATATAACTAAGGTAATTTTTAAATTTCAGTCGAATTCTGGAATCATATTCCCAGGATGATTAACCTCGTAATTACCAACAACACGTTCCCCCCTCACACTGTCAGCGGAAATGCGGGCAAATTCGTATCTTGAATCGATTACTCAGTTTGGGCTCAAAAATAATATATTATTAGTTTTTGAATATAAATAAAATGGTTTTTAATGACCGCTATTCCCCCATGGTGGGGCCCAACTTCCCTGCAGTTTAACAATGTTTCATACATTGTGGTTTCTGTGGTTGTGCGGCACAGAAATCAAGCTAAAATTAATCCTGCTATATACTATAAAAAGAATACAACTATAATAATGTATATATTTAAATGTCTTTTGACGTCATGCTTCTTTTAAAACTTAATATATAATCTGCAGCAAAATTAATTTTGTCGAAAGAGGGCACGGATGAGGGAGAGGAGTTTTTGGGAAAAAATCGAACTCATATTTGGCAGTGTCATCATAATAACCGGTGAAAATATTTATTGTACATCAATAACTCTCATAAGTTTCGTGTCTGTCTAAGTGACTTAATTTGATTCGAAAATGGCTGAGATCTACGGTGCTAACAAGGTAATTATCGCTAACAGTGGCCCCAACATTCCGATGAAGCCACGCTTTCTATCCCATTTCGGCTTAGAGTTTTAAAACGTTATTTCTACCTTTGATTGTTTTCCAAATGTATAGGAGGAGTTTGTGACGAGCTTGGCATGCATTGCCTTGTATGATGGTGGTGCTGAGATATCTGCCGACAACATCAAAACTTTGCTGGCGGCAAGCAACCACACCGTTGCACCATACTGGCCGGGCATGTTCGCCGGATTTTTGGAGAACGGCAAGGCAGAGGAGCTTATCTTCAGTACTGGTGGTGGCGCTGTTGCTGTTGCTGGTGCCGGCCCAGGTGCTGGTGGAGGTGCGTATTTTAAGTTCCTAATATCTATTAATTGATTCAGGCAGTGAGAATGAGTGCTTGTCGAGTACTTTTAATCGTTGAATATTTATCGCGCTTCTTTATTCCGCGTATATGCTTCGTACTCTACGATCCTGTTGCCAACCCCCAAATAAATTCTTAGATGGCGCAGGTGCTGCGGAGGCACCTAAGGAGGAGAAGCCTAAGGTGGAGGAGGTGGATGCCCTCGAGGGAGGCATGGATATGTTCGGCGGCGGCGGCGGCGGCGGTGACTACTAAGCTCAATGGCGTTTGCTTTCATGCATACTGTGACACTTTCCACTAGCATAGAAGTTATATGGCATGTTGAAAGTTGTGTGATCAGAACTGCAGTTGCATCTAGTTCTTATGCTGTCGCTGCTGCTCTTGGTGCGCTGCTTCAATCTTTATATTCCTCTGCTGGCGTGAGTCAAGGCTTTGAAAACACCACTTTTTAATAGAAGCGCCTTCTGCTCGAACACAACACCTGAGTAAAAGCTATCATCATACGAAATACCGAAATTCACCGACATTTAGAAGTAATTAAGCCTAAATTTACAGTAGAGTCTAACTTTTTAAGTTCGTGCCAGAGCTACTCGTAAAGCCTTGGACAATCCCCGTTTCCCGGCACCGATGTGTTGTGTAGATCCCAGCAGGATCAATGAATTGCAGAAGTGACTGCTGCTAAATTTAAAACGATGCTTTCTGTGATAGTATCAAAAGTGATGCTTTCTAGTACTGCCTGACGTCAATATTAGCCCAAACGATTGCGAATACTGCCGAGTTATTATCTCTTTGACACTTTGAATTCCTTCAGCAGTACTGTACAACAGGCACCCAAGCGAGGCTCCCGATATCATAATACTCTTCGTGGCAGAACGAAACGATGCCGAAGTGGGGTGGTAACAAGAAGCTATCCGAGGTGGACTCACAGCGCGAACTCTTGGACAGTTTGATGGGTATCAATAGAAACAATGACCGCGCTGACCAGCAAGTGACTGATTTTAGAGATGAAAGGGCATGCAAATTTTTCTTAACTGGAGTATGCCCTCATGGTAAGATTTGATACTCCCACTTGCTATGATTTTCTATTTTCTTATCCCATAGCTAACGTACTATATCATACATATTAATGTGTTTGGTGCCGATAGACTTGTTTGTGAATACCAAGACAGATGATGGGCCCTGTCCAAACGTGCACTCCGATAAGCTCAAGGCTCAGTTCGAGAAGCACGGAGACCCGCACATGTACGATGATTATGTCGAAAGGGAATTCATCAACAAAATCGCAGAGGCTGATAGAGTAATTAAGGTAAACAAAGCCGACCTCTTTCCAATCTGCTATATATTACTCAAATATGATACATCTACTGACATAGCTGCACAGTGACAGGGAAATATTATCTGAGTCAGTAAGCCGTTTTATTATGCACACAATACCACTGTACTGCCCGAAATTATCGAATCATATGTGTAGAACTAATGATATCCTTTCTAATATCGTGTTTATTGCCATGAATATAGTATTACTCGTGACGACAACATCTTTTCGAACGTCATTAATATATCGGTACTATAATTCTCACATGCATGCAGAGAGCCCGTGCACGAGTGGAGGAGGAGAAAACTGATGATGCAATCAATCCTGACATAAACCCTGATATAATTCGCATAAACACGGAGATGTCTAAAGTGATCGGTGAAGCCGAAGAAGCGGGGATAAACGGTGATATCGACCGTGTGCAAGAGCTGACATTTGTTTATCTCGAAGAGCTGCAGCGGGAAAAAGATGGTGTCATGAAGCGCATCACAGAGCTACGAAAGCAGCGTCCGGGGGGACCCGATAAAAAACTCCGGGTGTGCGATATTTGCGGCTCGTACCTCTCTATCTTTGATTCGGATGCCCGTCTTACTGATCACTTTCTCGGCAAGCAACACATTGGTTTCCAATACATGCGCGGAGTTGTCGAGACAATTCAAGAGCGACGAGCGAAACAAAGCGATCGCTACGGACACATTGATAGGGGTGGCAGCAGAAGGGGCGGGACTGGGAGGGACTACGGGCGAGATGACTCCCGGGAAAGGGACTCCCGGGGCGGCAGTTCTCGGCATCCCGACCATTCCCGCGATCGCGACCGAAGTCGGGACCGCAGTCGGGACCGCAGTCGGGACCGCAGTCGGGACCGCAGTCGGGACAGGGGAGATCGCGAGGATAGCAGACATCGTGGCTATAGTAGGGACCACGGAGACCGGGGACGTGATAGGGGGCGTGACAGAGACAGGGGCAGAGATCGAGATCGATACGATAGGCGATACTAGCAACGAAGCGGCGCACTACAACTTGTTCGTATGGCATATGAACTACTTGTCGTTTCATTTCAATTAACCTGCTCACATTTCCACCTCATAACTTTTTGCAATGATTAAATGACGATAGAAATTAGCCCAAGTATTATGATAAATATCTATCATAAAGTTTTACTCATACTGCACCCGGTTGAATATATGAGTTAATTTATGAAGACCCAACGTTCGTATAAAGAGCAAATAAAATATAAAAATAAGCCAGAAGAGAATACATTCAGCAAGACCAACAACCCACAACCCACAACCCACAGCAGCAGACCCTAGCAGCAAAACTCGTGGTTCGACATCAAAAAATTCGTCCACCTATCGTAAATTATCAAAGTATTTACGAAGAATAGATAATTTACCTTTGGGTTGCATCAATTTTCAAATCTAGGCAGATATAAATTCCTAAAGGGCCTCTCACAAAATTGGTGTAGCGTCTTTTTGAAGCACCTACCACTGTCGGCCCGAACAGGCCCGAACAGATTGATAATAATAGCATTAAAGCCATACCCCACTTTTCTTTTAAAGTGGATATAGATGCTGTTGCTCCAAACATGTTATTTATTCCAGGTCTGAATAGTAAGAGAGATAGTATTGACTTAAACCGTGTGCCGTCGGCAAGTAAGTACTTGATCCAACCCAACCCAGATGAAGATGCCGTGGAAATAGCTGAAATTGAAATCCAGCGCTTTAAGTGGAGCGCTTTTATTAAAAGTAGAAAGGATATTTGGTCAGAAGATTGGCTATGGCAGTCGCGCAGGAAAAATCAGACATCGCAACGAGTACTCAAGAAGAAACTTCTTCAGATTTTTAGCTCTCGGATAAAGGCGCAGAAGACACTGAAAGAGCTGATCAGAGCAGGCGTTCCACCGGAACTCCGTAAGAAAGTATGGTGGGCATGCTCTGGAGCTGAGCAGAAGATGAAAGCAGCTTCCCCTGCCGAGCAGTACGCGGCTTTGCTGGGACGAGTAGGGGAGCTGTCCGATACGACAATTCAGGTTGATATCGAGAAGGACCTGAACCGAACTTTACCCGAGCGCATTAACAACGAAACGGATCCGAAGTTCATCGACTCAATGCGGAATATCTTAAGCGCGTATGCGTTGCGGAACACGGCAGTAGGCTACTGCCAGTCGATGAACTACCTCTGCGCGGTGCTGCTCTGCAACCTTGCCGATGAAGAGCGAACCTTCTGGATGCTCTGTGCGCTGATCGAGGATATTCTACCACCTGATTACTACACGCCCAGTCTCATCGGGGGACGGGTAGACCAACAAGTGTTTCAGAGCTGTATTGCAGCTAAACTGCCCAGGCTCTTTGCTGCCTTCAAAGCTACGCATACCATGCTGGAGCCTATTATTTGCCCGTGGTTTTTATGCCTGTATATAAATGTGTTGCCTTTGCACACGGTGTGCCGCGTGTGGGATTGCCTGTTTTGGGAAGGTGAGTTCGGTGGTAGAATAATAGTCTTTCTCTTTTTCTTTTCACATGTTCTCCCCTGGTATCATATCGTCTCTATTTGGCGCACTGATATCATAAACAGCACCAACTAAATATTTTCTAGCTTTACTGTTTTCTATTCTCCTTTTTTCTTTTTCTTTCATTTTCGGTTCGACGGGGATGACTTTGCCGCATGATCGTTATCTACAAATAATAGGGAACATGGTCCTATTCCGTGTTGGCTTAACCATGATGAAGAGCAAAATGGGCGAGCTCTTGGAAGCCCCGGATTTCATCTCTGTCTACACAATTCTGAAGACAAGCACCAACAAAGAACACTCCTTCGAACTTGAGACACATGGTACGGGAGAGCTACTCAATCAGTTGAACTCAGGCCACACAGGAACGCAGGTCAGCAGTGTGCTTATCCGTGCTCATTCCACTTCTCCCTCACCGATGCTTGGCGGAGGATTTGGCCTCTCGCATTCCAGCGGCCCCAGCACCCCCACCCACGGGGTGGAGACAGGGGCAGGGGCAGGGGCAGGGGCAGGGCAGCAGGGAAAATGGACACCTGGAACTGCAGAGAAACGAGGCAGTTTAGAGACTCCGCGCACATCTGCTGCCACCTGCAGCTTCTCCACTACTGCGGGGGCGGAAATCGCGGGGTTGTCTCCATCGTCGGGAAATGCCGGTGGTGGTGTCGGGGCAGCGGTAGTGGCAAGCACGATGGTAGCAGTGAAGACCGCGAATCCAGCATCAGCTGCCGTAGCAGCAGTGGCCTAGACACGGGAACAGGCACAGGCACGGGCAACAGCGCGGCATCAATCTCCCCGCCAGTGGCATCATCCAGGGAGATGATAAGTCAGTCGGAGCACCTCATGCGCAGCGCCTTCGGGTTTCGCTGGTTGCGGGCAGTGCCTGCCCACAAGGTAGAGGAGCTGCGCCGCAAGTTCCACCGACTGCTGGTATCCTCTGAGAGCTCACATGGTAACCGAAGTCGCCTGGCTTCCGATGCTAGTAGCGCTGGCGGCGCTGCAGGTGGTGGTGTCGGTGGAGGAGGAGGAGGAGGAGGAGGAGGAAGAGGAACGAAGAAGCGGGTTTCTAAAATAAGTCGGGGCGTGCGCTTTGTAGAATCCGGTGGTGATGGCACTGACGGCGTTGCAGCTCCTCCAGACAGCTCACCCGCGGCATCCCCCGGCAGTGGGCGCTTGCGCCGTAAGACCAGCTCTAAGCGGGGCTCTGCGATTGGCTCGGCTGTAGGTGGTAGTCCCTCGTCGTCCCTACTCAAGAAGGCGGTGGGGACTGGTGCGAACGCTTCTGAAGTAGGGGAACTGGACAATTCTGAGCAGCAGACGATAGTGGGGACTACAGGCATAGTCAGGGGACTGGAGGGGACTGAACATGGAGTGGGGGAAGGAGGAGCATCTGAAATCGAGGATGAGGAGAATGAGGATGATGATGATGATGAAGAATACGATGACGAGGAGGAGGAGGAGCAGGAGGAGCAGGAGGAGCAGGAAAGTGATGTTAAAGGGCGCCGTAGATCCGACTTCCGCACACGCAAATCTACTATTATGCTCAAGTGAGTAATGTGGGAAGGAGCACCTCTTCTGAAACTTAGAGCAATGTGCTAGGATTTTCGTATATTTTTATGCGCAGATATATTTACTACCTTCCCCCTTCTCCCCTCCTTATGGATATGGATGCAATATTTGGTTTATTATCACCCCCTCACTCAGTGACTCACCCTCTTTATGTCTCTTATTTCTTCGCCTTAATCTGTGCGGGCTCTGCATGGCCGTATCGGAAATTGGAATTTGTGGTCCTGTTGCTGCCTGGCCTTCTGGTTGGCTGTAATATTGGACGGAAATGTTGGGATTCTGGGATGCTGGGATGCTGGGACCCAGGGTTCTGCAGGAGCACGAGTAAGTTCCAATACCGACAGTATTATAAACTGCTTTTTCATTTTGTAGTGTTGCATAGTGTCTTTTCTCCTGGTACAATTAAAACCATTGTCACAGTTTGGGTCAATCTATATCTAAATTTTTTATTTTTGTTTGTTTTTCTCTCGTGTGGTGTGGGCCGTGCACCAGTCTGGAGCTGTTGATGCAGCTGGCACAGGAAATGGATGAGGGACTGGGTTCACAAGTGGAGGCACTTGCGCTCGAGCTAGACGGCAAATCAAGTGGTCAGAGTCAGGGCGGTGCTGAATCTGATCGACCGTCCTCGCTAGGTAGCAGTAGAAGTGGAAGTGCCGGCGGTAGATCGAGTGCTGACTTGAACACCGTGAGTAGCGGCAACGCGTTTACCAAGCAGACAAGCTCTAACAGCCTGAACAGCCTATGCTACAATGCAGACAGCGGGGAGGAGGACGAGGAGGGGGACAGTGACGACGAGGCATAGTTATATCATCATATATCACGGCTGTGATGTTTGGTATATTTTGGCTGGCTAGGCTGGAGGGAAGGAAGGGTGGATGGATTGGTGACAACGACAGCCTTTTCGCCTACTAAGGCGTTTCCTCGCTATGAATAGCCATGGGAACCAGAACATCCCGAGGAAGTAGCAAACCTTGTATTGTATACTCTGTTGGTCAGCACCAGCAATTATGAAGCACAACATTGATAACTCTCCGTCCACCCCTTCATCCTGTCATTATCCCACCCCAACCCCCCATCCCATCTACCTACCCCCCCCCCCCTTCAATCCCCTTCAATCCCCTTCAATCCCCTTCCTTAGCACACACGATTTAAGCTGGAAAAAAGAAGAAAGGATGGAAGTCCATCATGGAACGGAACGAAGAAATTTGGCGCGTACAGCGTCGTCGCTTATCGCCTGCCACTGTCGGATCCCAGAATATTGGTTATGACCTACATGCGGGGCAGCTGCAGCGTATTGAAACTTTGCTCTAAAACCCGCACAACTGACTCTGTACTGTTATTATTTGTAGTGCACTTTTTACCAAGCTCTTGAATCTGATATGTGGAACAATTGACACGGAAAATTTAGTCTGATTGCGCGGTCATTTGAAGATTATCGTATTTCAGAATATTCTGGATGATCGTTTAAAAATAACCAGCGGAGAGAAGAATGTTATGCTTGTACACTTGTGAGTGATTATAAAAATTTATCCGCCTCACAGCAGATGAGGGAGAGTTCGATGCGTGAGAATTCTAGTCGATAAATTTACAGTTCCTTGATAGTGAGTCCGGATTGGTCGCCTGATTATTTGAAACGGTAGAGCCTACCACAGGCGGTGTCCACATGTGGCTGCCCTTTGGTTCGACCTACGTTCATAAAAATAAGGGCAGCATCGTATCTTAACTTAATTGTGTTGTGAAGGTGCATTTCGTCCGCGTGCTGACGTTACTATTTTCTCACTAAGCAGCATAAACAACAGTTTGTTGCAGCAGGAATCGGATTCCCACTTGAGAGCAAGGATTCCTTTTACGTCGTTAATTTAAAAGTTTAATATTTTACTACAACCGCAAACAATGGCGGCTTCAGTGGAATTCGGACGAAGCTGTTCAAACGGCCATTTGATGCGACTACCTGCGAGGGCATAGCTTTAAAGCTACAAGGAGATGGACAGCGGTACAAACTTATCCTGCGGGATGACCCAGATTGGAACGGAGTAGCCTGGCCTTATTCCATGGATACTACGAAGGACAAGTTCATTACCGTCAAAGTTCCGTTTCATGAGGGCATTTTTCGATTGGTGGTGGACAGTAATTGTATCGCAAAATTACTATTATTGCTACTATTGGATTTATTATTAGTCTACCTGAAACATCCACACCACAAGCACGTGTTGGGTTACTTGGCCAATTCCAAACTTTATGGTCACATTGTTTGCTGTCAACTTGTACGGGGCACTGCTATAGGACAGATTTTTCAGTGTTCAACGCCTAAAAATTTCATAGATGTGGTATGCTCCAGCAGCACACACAGATAACATAGGGATCCAAGTATACGTTAGAATCTTCATGATAGCTGTTGCTCGATTGATTTCGGCTGTTTCATTGACATGAGGAAAGGGGACGCTAGGTATTTCTTTGCCCAGAAAATGGCAGAGAGGCACCCACCCTTCCTTGACATTAAATATCAGCAACTTCTCCATTGGAATCGTTGCTTTGACCTTGGCGTTGTGCTTATGATACTGCTCAGTAAGCCAATTATCAGGCTTGTTACGCCAGCCACGAATTAGTTCACCAGGAGCAAGCCCCATATGTATACCCATAAGGTCCCGCATACTCTTCCACTGCTGCATAAATGGAATCCATTGAATAAAACTGGGATAGAAAAGAGAAAATGGTCGCTCTTGGACTTGAATAAAGTTCATCAGAACTTTCCAGCTCCGGACCCACTGCTCGGGTTGGTCTCGTACAGTGAGAATTACTTTTGCATTGGGGTATTTCTCAAGTTGTTCTGCATACAAATCGGCCGTAGGTTGATCGCAAGTCGCTGTAAACCCCTCTTCAGCAATCATCTCCAATACATCGTCACTAGTAGTACCAGTACCCTGGGCAAGAGAGGCCCATTGCTCTGCGTGATTGGGTGAAACGAAGTGATATGTCTTATATCCCAACAGATCCAAGGCAGCTTGTAGACTTTTGGTGCCAGTGCGCCCCAAGCCAGCCCCGACGACTTCAATACTTCCCTTAGAAATTTGCATTTTTTAAAAGTATAAATAAATGGTGTGTGTGTGTGTGTGTGTGTGTGTGTGTGTGTGTGTGTGTGTGTGTGTGTGTGTGTGTGTGTGTGTGTGTGTGTGTGTGTGTGTGTGTGTGTGTGTGTGTGTGTGTGTGTGTGTGTGTGTGTGTGTGTGTGTGTGTGTGTGTGTGTGTGTGTGTGTGTGTGTGTGTGTGTGTGTGTGTGTGTGTGTGTGTGTGTGTTTGGTTAAATATATCACGCAGAAAAACTGCTATACATAACGCTCCGAAACCTGGAGCACATGGGTTAAGAACAATAATATGTGTTATCTAGCCGGCGCGTTGCAAATATATAACTCTCAAAAAAAATTACGCAAGATAGAGAGGAGCAGGGCAGAAAACAAAACTCGTTAAGTGTAGTTGCAACTCGAAGTCCCGGATCCTGGGATCGGTCAATGTAGTTTTTTTTTATCCTTGCATCCCACTACGACCGTAACTTCAAGTACTCGTGAGACCTTCAAGTACTCTTACGGTCTTAAGGTCTTACTGTTATGATGTTTAATTCTCATGGAGAACGGTCTTACTGTTATGATGTTTAATCGCTTAGTAGTTATCATTGCTTGCATACTTCTGCCAGACTGCATTAAATTCGGAGGGGCATGGCTCCAGGTTTCGCGAATGACTATGGCATCCGCACGAACAAAAACTCGATGGGATTTCGGCCGATTCTTGAAAACTGCTCGATTCTACGATGCCCTTACACCGAAGCTTCCTTTCGTATCACGCATTAGTAGCTCTCGGGAAAAACTTCGTCCCAAGGATATAATTTGGAATCGTTTCTCAGAGGCGTCAGCAAATTTATCCCAGCCATCTGGGCCAGGTGCTCGAGGCAATCGTGGTATTGATTGGGGTCCATTGGACGATGTTGTGATGGGTGGAGCATCAAAAACTGACTTGGAGCCAGGACAAACTTTTAATGGCACCTGGACAGGATTTACTACAACCGCAAACAATGGCGGCTTCAGTGGAATTCGGACGAAGCTGTTCAAACGGCCATTTGATGCGACTACCTGTGAGGGCATAGCTTTAAAGCTACAAGGAGATGGACAACGGTACAAACTTATCCTGCGGGATGACCCAGATTGGAACGGAGTAGCCTGGTCTTATTCCATGGATACTATAAAGGATAAGTTCATTACCGTCAAAGTTCCGTTTCGAGCATTGAAGCCCACTCGGTTTGCCAAGGTACTACAGAATTTCCGGCCTTACAACAAGAGTCAAATTACTGCGATACAGTTGAGCTTATCCAAGTTCGAGTATGACGGAGATCTTAACCCAAGCTTTAAAGAGGGTGTTTTCCGATTGGTGGTGGACAGTATTAGTACGTACTAGGTACTAGTATTGACACTCCCTCCTAGTATTGGCCCGGAGACCCCTCATGGCTTCAAAAAAATACTTCTTTAACACCATACCACCGACTACATGAAAAAGATGACCGTACTGGTAGGTAGCGGTCTGCAAAGAAAACCTTCTTACGATAAAGATGAGGATTCGTTCTCCTGCGCTCTAGAACCGCGGCCAACCATATGTCACCATAGACATATGTCTCTGATTGATAACATATCTACTAGTATTACTGTCATCATTTTCCAACTCCCACGTACCCGTGCTCAATATTACCTCACACGGTGCCGATAATGACACTGTGCATGCAGCTGGTATATCTCTCCGGGAGCAAATCCTTGCCTGTCCAGAATTTACATAATTTACGATTACCAACTGTTGCAACGGTTGCCAAGTGTGCACTGCTGTATCAGTGATATTGCAGCCCAAAACATTGCTGCTCATAAGAGTTTACTCGCAAATTCGCACATGCTACACATACTGTTTTTTTTTAATCAAGGAGGAATCGCTCTTCGAATTATCTGAGAGAAACCCGAATCAGAGCATAAACTGAATTTATCACTGCGTGCCAACAATGGTCGAGTTGGGGAGTTTTTACTGTACATGGGGCAACGACCTCTTACCGGTACTGCCGATGTTCCGGTTGTATTCTATGATAGAACATTGGTATAGTGGAAAAAAAATTTCAAGTATAGAATAGTTTGAAAAAAAGTATCGCTCGTAACTCGCTGTCAGGTGCGTGTGTGTCGTTAAAAAAATTCATTAAGCTTTACAGCACTACAAACACAGATGCTCAATTGAAGAGGCATCGAACTAAAAGTGCTTCCTTGGCTAATATTGTAAAGTATGCACATGGAGGGCGAATCGAGATTTAAAATGAACCGTCACAGCAACAGAGAATATATAAATCGATATATTTTCGCTTTACTACTCATTATGGATACTAACAACACTCTAGGAATATATATCATGCTTCTTAACAATCTGGGGCGGAGGAGCTCTTGCCACTACGATACCATCCTCCTGTCTTTTTTGAGCCACAGAGTTCCGCAGTGCTGGGAGCTTCTTGACTACTTCATAAATCTCCTCGTCGGCAATTTTCATCAGCTCTCTGGTTTCGTTCGCGTTTTGTACGGCAGAAGATAACGTTTCCTTATTCAAATCGTCCCGTCCAAATACCTCTATATCGACCCTAATAGTGAGCTTGCCACTGGAAGTATATGCACAACCTTCTTCATAAAGACCTGCTAACTCGATGAATTCTTCGCATCCCCACTCATTATCGCCAGTTTCAGCCTTTCCAAACTTAAGCATTCTTTCCGGGTCTTTCCAGATGTAGCCATCAGCGCCATCAGAATCGAGAAGTACTATAGAGTACGTCGCGAAAACTTCTCGATCTGTAGATTCATTGACCAAGTACACACTCATGTAATCGCCCGTCTCATTAATCCCTACTGGATATACTTTCAGCGTCCATTCTGAACCACATGTGTTAAATTTGGGACTGTTGACAAAGTTGTAGTCATCTGTGCGTCCGTATCTCAGTGGCCAACGAAAAGAACAAGTGAAACTTCCTATGATTTCACCGTTGTACTTTTTATTCTTAAGGAATTTATTGATTTTCTTACTATCAACGTCTCCCATTGTAAAGTTACAGTATATATGATACCAGCAATCTTTGCTCTTTTGAAAATTGAAACCGGTATGATAGTTGGTTGCGGTTAAATCAACAAAGCTCTATGCTTTAGCGATTTCTGCCAGTAATATTCCTTCTCGTCTAAATCCTACAACTTGCAGCAACTGATGCATACTGTGATGTTTTTCTTCCTGTGCACTTTCCTCTCAACTGTTAATTTTTCTCTGAATAATGTTAAGAGGGTTTTAGTTTATTACTGTAAGTCTGGAAGTACTTCGAAGTACAGTATTTACCATGTTGGCTGATGAATAAAAAACTATCGGAGACTTCCCAGTACAGTACGTACGAACCCACGGAACGGTTTTTGCACGCATTGTGTATGTACTGTACGTACTGTATCTTGCAGTACACGCATGCACAGACAAACCACAATAAAATGTAACGGTTAGAAATCTGGAAATCTGGAAATCTGGGAATTTTTCATTTTGCACTGGGTTGCTTCATTTTCTATTACTTCGAAGTACAGTAGTTTAAATTGAATGGAAGTCTTCAGTAAAGTGAGAGTAAATTTCAGCTAAATAATTCTGAAAAATGGCACTTTTTTCTCGTGGAAAGCAAAGGGAGGTTGGTCAGACACTAAATTTCGATAGTCTAGCTAACATTGCGGACCAAGATGAAGAGGAGGAGATACGACAGGAGCTGGGCAAAAGCGGAAAAGTTTCTCTCTTCAGCAAAGAAAATATTAGGCCAAGAAGAGACGTGCGTATTGCTCCTGAAAAATCAAATGTGAAACCTCAGCCAAGACAGGCTAAACTTACCGAAAGGAAAGTGGAGACATTTACTGCTCCACAGAACATAGAGCATGATACTCAAGAGCCAAGCAAAACTACCGCTACCTCTATAATTACCACCACTAAAAAGGAGGAATATCGAGATCAAGGTCATGATTTTAAAGATCTTTACGAAGAATCAAATCTGATGACAGAAGATAAGCGCGATTTTGAGAATAACCCACTTGGAAATAACCGTTCCAATGACAAGAAGGGCACTGCAATTGCTTTTTCATCAGCGCCGCCTGCTGAAATATTGAGTAATACTCAAACCGAAAGCATTCCACTTAGCAGTCCTCGATACGAAATAGAGAGGGTCTCTGTAGCAAAAAGTATGAGTCTTGATACATATGCCACCACGCGTACGCAGCAACAGAAGTCGTACCCTGCAGACTTACGTTTTGCAACATCGCGTACCACCAGCAGCTTTGCTGCTAATAACTCCTCCGGTACTGCACATACAGCCCGTAGTGTTGACGCATTCGATATGAACACCGTGTCGAAATCTATTGATACGTGGGACGATGAAGCCTATTCCGCAGCTGCTTCTGCGGCTGTGTCAACGGAAGATGATGAAGATCGTTTTGGCAGTGTTGATGATTACGAAAATAATCCCATCGACACCCTGTTCAGTAAGGTGCGCCATAACAGAACAGACTATGTTCTCGGCGAACTGCGAAGTGGATTCAACCAAATGCCAAAGACCGCAATGGGAACACCATTCTTCACATCTGTGCGCAGAATAATCATCGAAAACTCGCTTCAAAGGTTCTACAGCTCTGCCCCCCCGGGTCGGTATGGATCAACGCCGAAAATAAAAAGTTTTGCACTCCACTCGACTTTTGCGAAAAGTACGGTTTCACCTCTATGGCTGAATGGCTCATCTCGAAAGGTGGTACTAGAGGCAACTCTCGCCCAGCTGCTACACACATGCGTTGAACAAAACTGCCCCAATGCCCGATCCCGGATCTCCCGTCACAAATCCACTCCCCCAGCCCTTTTCATAGGGCACCCGATGGAAGTCTACCAAGCAGCGACTCAATTCAAACTTGAGTTCCAAGTTGAAATCGGAGCTGTCCTGCTATTGCATCGATCTGTGTAAAAGTTACTGCTACTGCTACTAGTTCTCCAATCTGTAAACTCTCCACGACTCTGATGCATGCGTATTGTTATCTATTGTGCATGCGTATTCTGCAGTGTTATAAGTTATGCACCCAGACATACTGTGCTTCAATGCAGATGTATTCCAATATGCTCAACAGAAAGAGCCTGGTCTATTAATTGTATTTCCCACCAAATCTCCGTCCCATAGTATTCTCCTGCCGCTCTAATATTTCAAAAATCTTTTTACTTCGACGCACCTTTCATTGCTTCCATCCCTCACATCTCCGCCTCCTCTGTTGGCATTTCTCCCCAACTTCTGAACTGCATATATTGAAAGAATGTTTTATTGATGCATGCCATAATCGGGTGGATGTATGTATTAGAAGCTTGTCCCATCATCCAATACAACCTTTTAAAGTATGTTAATGCAAAAACTGTCTTCCACAACTATCCAGTCTTCCCCTTTTCTCTCTTAAATTATCTACTTCGTGACCCGGGGCAGAGGTTGAGGTGATTTCGCGAAAGATTTCAAGTTACTATTTTTACTGCTCGCAGCGATTATATGGTGCCCAGAGCGATGCAGCATATCATAGGTATGTTTATTACAGAGATAATTACTCAAGTACTCGTTAAGTTCCGCTACGAGGGTAGGATAATTTAGCCACGGTACCGTTGCTAGCTCATCATAATAGTTAACATAATCTGCGGCTAGTATATATATCAATGTGATGGACATAAATCGCACTGGGAGTAGATGTGCTATGAACCAACCAATCTCGTCCCACGCCCAACTCTCCATCCCCTGTCGGCTTACCCTCCTTTTACACCACCGCCATTAGCTCCTCCTCCTCTTAAGGGATAACACCAACACAGTGAGCCATCAGCGGACACAATAGAGCGGTGAATCGGACGACGTATATTCTATCCCATTGCATTTCCTTTGCGTTGCAGCGCTTCCGTCAGGGCCGCGCGATCTTCAGCCGACAAGTTCTATGCAAGCGGTGCAAGGGTTAGATAGATTCATTTGTTCATTCATGCGAGGGAAAGCATAATCAATTAAAGCACGAACAAGCAAATCGACATTAATGAACAAAAAAAACTATAGAATACACACAAAAATAGCCAATATAAATGCCAGTTCAAGGAAAGGTGAAAGATTAACCGATCAATCGACAACATTAGATTTCAACTAACCGATTTTTAAGCATCTCCATTAGCTGTTCATTGGTATAAACCGTGGGCACTTCCATGGACACGAACTCAAATGTATCTTTACATTTTGCCATCATAGCCGCATCATCTGCCTTCCTCGACACGCACTTACTGCCTCCATTGGCGGATAGCTGGCCCCCACTCAGCGCCCAATTAAGCGAGCCATTATCAGTACAGAGTCCTTTCTCTACCTTGCTTCCGTGCGCTACAATGCACTTCGATCGCTCCTGTAAGTTGAAGTTAAAGAAGTAGCGCTTGGCCTCGCCCCAGACGTAGCGAACACCAGCCCCCCATAGCAGCTTAGTTGCCCCAGGACCTTCGCATGCTCGGAACTTGGCTCCATCAAAGCAAGCTCCGTCAGCACCTTTTAGGTAGAACCCGTTTTCATGCACTGCTGTAGGGTGATAACCAATGGGATAAACTCCCCTTTCTTGCAGCTTTGAACTGACATCGAGTTTTTGTAGTTCTTCTTGCCGCGAACCAGGCACTGATCCTTAGTTGACAACCGTACATGTGTTTGATCGACAAATTCGAATTCCCATGATTTGGCTCCTGATTTTGCACATGACCCAATGGCAACTTTTTCTGATGGGAAGAAGCCGAAAAGAGAAGACTTGCGCTCAAGACATAGTCCTTCAGGGGAAGGGGACAATAAACTCACGAGGGAATATGTCCGCTTGCCTGTCCTTTTAGTCAAAATCCACAGTGCACTTTCATCACAAATGGTAAAGCCTTTCGGCCCCAAGCACATCTGGTCGTACGGGTCTTGCAAGAAAAATGGCGTGTTTCCACGGTTGTCGTTTGGATCTATCTTCTTTGTCGGCTTCTTCTTTTCTGCAGCGGCCCGGGCTGTCGCAAGCACTGCAATGAACACTAGAACAACGCAGGCAAACCGAAACGCTATTGAATCCATTTTGGTACCGCAGGTTTGACAGCAGCTGTTCGAAAAGCTCTAAGCCTTGATATTGATTGATAATTTTTCGTAACGAGATATGATAATCCTTACTCGTAATCCTGGTAATCGTTACCAGACCCCGGCGTTTATATAAAAATAGAAATTCCTGGAATTGCACAATTGCCCGGTAAAATTATTCGAGAATACAGTAAAAATTCACAGGTAACTTACCCGCCGGGGTATTTCTGTGTTTGCTCTCTCTCTCACACCATGTCGGACTCCCAGACTCGTACCTAGTAAGTTACACTGTAAAACCGGTTTCGGATTCTGGGATATATACCGGTAACTTACCAAGTAATCTATCCGGCATCATAATGGTCCCATTACCCGCCCAACTTTTATCCCCTTTGTATATGCTAACTGCATAACCACATACAGTATAGCGAAAAGGGGGTTGAGACCTTTTGGGAGCAAACGACGCCAAGTGAATTTACCAGTGCCTCAAATTCAGCTGTGGCAGCAATGGCCGCCACTACTGAGGCCCGGCCTCCCGGCTGTAGATGCTTCACCCAGCGAAACTTGGTGGAATAGTGTATGGAAAATGAGATACTGGGATATAAAAACTAAATTTCTAATGTAAGGGCACAACGCAATGTTAAATCGATCAATCAACTTTGAGAGCTGTACCTCGCAGTATGAGCCTATCGAATAATAAAATCGAATAATAAGTCATGTTTCAGGTCACACAACCCCAAGGAGTAATTAATTTACGATGTACACAAGGCATAGACTAACAGAAACTGCTCGAATGCTTAGTCAACGTTGGCCAAATTCTCGTGCAGAGTAACATTGCCCTTGCCCTGGCCGATCTTAACTCTGTCCTTGCGGTCCAAAATAGCCTTGCGCGACTTATCCATCTTGAGCTTCACAATCTCAACATTCGATGCATTGATAGGGATCTGGATAGGCTGGTGGTTGCATTTCTCCCGAGTGATACCCTCAACGTGGATGCAATATTTCTTGCGGTATACGCACATAACCTTGCCAGTGCGACCCTTGACGCCCTTGCGGCCACTCTCGTCGTCACTGCTGCCTCTTTTGATCTTGACCTCGTCGCCTTTTCTAATAGGCATGGAACGAACCTACACCGAAAAAATATTATTGAAAAACAATAAAAAAAACAAATTTAATTCAATATAAATGTATCAGTTTTTAAAACTGATCCGCAAAGAAAATAGTTCCTTACGTGGTGTCTCATCTGCAGGTCTTTGCTGAGTGGGGCACTCATTCTGACTCTTCTTTCAACAGAAGAGGCAGAGAAGTGTGCCTTCCTCATTTTCCTTCTGGAAGAGGTCTTGTTTGAGTTCAACTTTGTCACTGTTAAAGAAGGTTAAAAATGAGAAATAAAGCAAAGTTATTCAAGAAAGTTGATATATTGTTAATTCGAATTATCTTTTACAAAGCATAGTGACAGCTTACTTTTTATTCCACTCGATGAACTTCAGGTAGAAATCCTTTCAATCAATGAAGAGGTCAAGCTGTGCCTAGCGTAATATGAGCTGAGCTGTAAGGGAGCAATAATGCAGTTAATTTCCTGAACATAAATTCCATTTTGCGAGGAGCCATGCGACGAAATGGTGGATGGTGAAGGAATCACATCTTTTGTGACTGTAAAATTGGGAAAGATTATTATTTTAAATATATAGTGATGGTTTTTGATTTGCCTTTCTTCCCGGCCATAAAAGTTTGCGGCTCACATTTATAGACTATTAATATATGCGGAATATAAGTAAATATATGTAAATATATGTAAATAAATGTTCATTAATATTTTTTAAACGTCTGTGCATGCGTGTGTTGAAGTTTCATCATTTATATTACACCACATCAATTCCCGTTTTGGGGGTAACTTACTAACTCACCCATTTAGTAAATGTACAGTACGAGTGTTTCATAGAAAACCACTGAAATCAACCACAGCAGTCATTGAGTCATACAAACAGCATGGAAACCTCTTTTGGTTTGTTAGCTAATGGCGTCTAAGGCTAAGCAAGTCCTGCCCAAGCTCAAAAGTTCAGCAGAAAATACTAAAAACCAACAACAACCTGTATTAACTCTGTTATTGCACCATCTTTAATTAAGAAAACAGGTTCTAAAAAGAAAGGGACACATGGACAAGGAAAACTGCCGTCTATCAGCCCCTCTTCTGCCACTTTTAAAGCTCCCAATACTTCTGGTTTAAATTCTGATCGTGCTACTCAATCTGCCCCAATAGAAAAGTATATACCTCACTCATGTAATGCCGCTGGGCCGACCAAGGTATGCCAAGTTGAGAGATCGCTGAATCCGCTAAGTAATGGGCCATTAAGCAATGTTGAAATATATACCGATACGATCGGTAGCAACAGCAGCAATGACAGCTCGGTCCCTCAGGCCCGATCGGAAGCTGTTGCCACCAGTAGCCCAGATAAGGATCATACTGAAAGTATAATGGCGCTACTGCAATGAAGGAGGAATCGTCTGAGCTCACATCGCCTCAAGATATCCATGAAGTTGCGAATTATAATGGCACTGTTACTCTGATATACGAGAGATACGATGAGAAATTCCCCATCGTAAACGGCACCACCACTCAAGCGAATATCGATGAAGAGTACTGCTTATCTTTTGTTATGCCCAATTGCCTTCTCCATCTATCCGTACATGAACCCACTGTAAAGCGTATCCGTAAAGCTGATGGATTCAATGACGATTTATATGTGCCCGAAGATCCGGAGGGTATATACCATGGCCTAGTAGACGACCACACCTATTATGTCTATGCAGAGCAAGAGGCAGAGCAGCTTGCTCGAGACCAGGCACAAATGAGGCTGGTTGCGGAGAATATGGAAGGTGCCGTGCAAAGAGAAGATTTCGAGGATGATCTGCGTATTAAAAAACCTGATGATGGAAGAGGGATGGAATCATGCACGTGTATTTATGGCAACCCCTGCATTGACAAATATTGCTGCAAAGACTGGCGTAAACGATATGCTATTGCTGAGAAGAATGGATGGAAAGGTTTCTAGTTGTTATGTTATTTCATTGTGTTATTGCTACTTGCCGTGTCTCCCGCCATGTCCCATTTTCTCACTGTACCAAATTCGGTTTTTTCTCACTGTCTATTTTACGAGGTTTATTACTTCTTGTCACAGATTTGCCGTACTCTGTTGGTATTTATAATTCTATATTTTTTATTGCACAGTTCTTAATATAGAGCTCTTAGGGTCACCCTATACTAACGAAAATCTCAAGTTTTTCTGAAATTCCAGTTTAAAAAACTTGCTCGAGTTTGCTCAAAAAACTGGTATGGGATCAGAAAAATGATAAACAAAAAAGTGCATTCTCCATGTGAATGGCCTCAAATAATTAGACAATTGATAATGATTTATTGAGAGGGCCTAATATCGTACCCATTATGAAGCTTAGATGTGACATTATTGAATGGGTGCGTTGGGCGACAAGGAGTCTTTACTGTTAGGGCTGAATAGATCCGCGGCACCATCTCTGAGGGCATTCAGCATGGTCTGAGCCGAATCAGCAATGCCAGCTGCACTAGCATCCCCAGAAGTGCCTACACCAGAATTTACACTACTCATTCCACTTCCTCCTTCTCCACCGATACCAACCCCACCAATGAAATCACCACTAATACCGCCACCACTGCTACTGCTACCATCAGCACCGAAAGCAATGATCCCGCTCGCTGTACCGCTGAAAGCAACCCCTGGATCCAATGTCCCTGCTATCCACTGGTCCAAGGCACTCCACACGGGAAGGCCCGTAGCGTACTCTGACACGATCATACCTGCCGCAGCAAGCATCGCCAACCTGCCGTGGTTTAACTCACACTCCTGCATGTGGCGGCGCTGGGCGGCGGTGGCATTCGCTGGGAGTAGTTGTAGGGGGTCAAAACCGTAATTGCCATTCTCATACTCCTAATGTATACCAAGTAATAGGTTTTAGGTTACCGAGTAGGTAAAAAGTATGACATACAGAACCAAATAATAAAAAGTGTTGTATATAGTTCCCCCGGGTTTCCGGGTACACCATAGATGCTACCACCCACGGCACCCACCCTCGTGTCCATGCATTCTATACAGTATTGTATATAGTTCCCGGGTACACCATAGATGCTATCACCCACGGCACCCACCCTCGTGTCCATACTATACGGCCTAACTTCCTAACTGACTGACTTCCTGACTGACCTCTTTCAGATTGGCGATGCCTATATTGTGCTCGAAGGGGTGGTGGTACTCGTCTCTACGCCACCGTTTCCAGTTGCGCCGCAGGGCTTGTGCTTCTACTCCAACAAGCACCAGCATCACCGCCAGGTAGTCCAAGGGTATCTGTGGAATATCGGCTATCAGTTACAAGTATATATGATCATAGGATACGATAGGATATATATATACAAAAGCAAACAGGAGAAAAGGGATGGGAAATGGGGGAAATAAGTTTAATGTGCATAATAGCTGTAGCAGCAGTAATTACTACCTTTGGTATTGATCGTGGATAGATACACACACGAGAGTAAGCACGACAGAAGGGGACTGAAAGGAACTCGCTCAGTACGACAATATACCATATACAAGGCTTACGCATCTCCTTACCAACTGGTATTCCAAGAGCTTCCACTAAAGGCTGTAGCAACATTCTATATATGATGCTCTGCTCGGTGGCAATATGCAGCAATTGGTCCATCTGAGTAACTGCAAGACCTCCCACCCTATCGTGCAAAGGGTGGGAAACTTCTTGCATAAGTCTTGCATAAGAATGCCCACCGAGGCAAGCATTGCTAACCGCCCGTGCTTCAGTTCTGACTCTCTATAGCGGCGTACCACTTTCGGAGAAACTTGCTGCAGTCCCCAAGGGTCCCAGTTACCCATTGGTAATGTATTACCCACTAAGCCAAAACAGAAAAAGTCATCTGGGTGGTATTGTCCAAGAAATCGATACGGGGGAAGATTGTGTGGAATCTGATACCACCGAATCCATTCAACAGTAGAGTTTTCAAACAAAACCCACGGTTTATCGTACAATAAATTCTCTCGTGGAAACCAATAGAAAAACGAGTACACAGTGCTAATCGACTGCGATATAGGATTTTGGGTCAATATTTTTAGAATCCCATTAGTTCTTTCTTGAAAGTTGCTGAATGGCTTTCTAGATGATTGCAAATCGGCACCTATCCCTCGCGGTGAATAAAATGGCAGAGTAGCCTTCGCCTTGGTGCGTCTATGGACGAGGTATGTGGGTTGGTAACCACACACGCACGCCAGCAGGAAAAGTTTAAATGAGAGCAAAACCCGCAGGAAGCAGGCCATGCTGATGACACAACGAGAAACTATAAATATATTAGTGATCTACCTAAAAAATGGTACCTAAGGCCTCTTCGCTAAATGGTCATTTTTTTTCAATCAAATGCCAGTGGAGTGCCAGCAGAATCACAAAGCAACCTTCGCACGATGGTCGTATGCTTAAGTTACAGTAAATTTACCGGTGTCGGTACAGCACTGTACAGTACTGTACAGATACTGTACAAGTACAATACTGTAGTAATTTCTGTTCTGTAACCGTTGAATTGTTGCAATTTTTTGTTGAGGAATTTTTGCAGCATCAAAATGTACGAGTAAGTTACAGGTTTATATCTCCTGTGAATATATGTTCTGCTTGCAGGATAACGCGGAATAAATAGTGGTAAATTACAGATTAAATCATATCAATCATTGGTTTTCGCCCGGCGCCATGTTGATCGAATAAACCGATTTTGCATCGGTCAGTTAATATATACTGTACATCGAAGAACTATCTTGTATCTGTCATGCAGAATATGCTTCAATTTATTCGTCATTGGGTTATAATTATTATGGCACTGTTGAGCGGTGCATCAGCATTCAGTTGCCTAAATGAAGATGGGAATCCAGTCGATTCATGGAATGCTATCAAACCACCCGATAACATCACATATTATTACTACGATGCACCATCAAAAAGCTATCAGTTGTCACCTTATACTGTTAATCAAACTTTGAACGGGGCGATTATGGGTACTGTTCTTCAGTTGTATCAATACCCCAATGATATTGATTATATTGCCTACGGGATGTATAACGACGAGCCCCCTCCCGATGACACAGCATCATCAACATATGCTCATGCTAAAGGCTTATTAGTGACAAACGAAAGTAAGAGTCATTATTTCTATTATCTTTCATCGTGACTGCTAATGAAGATCATTTTTCTAATGATGCTGTGAATATTGCTATGTAGTCCTGCTTGGTGATTATGGTTAACTTTTATGCAATTGCTCAATTGATAATTATATCATATCCATAATAGAATATATTATACTGACATATATATTCTATTATGGATATGATTGGTTGGTTTAGCTCGTTTTTTTGTTTACATACTTCCTTTACATTTATGCCTACACATCGCCGTACAATAATCATTTTCTCTATGAAATTTCTCACTGTTACTGCACAACGATCATTTCGGTTATGATCAACAACCCTGGTATTTTTTAAGCCCATGGATTTTGGCTGGTTCATTCGATGCCACATTGGCCGAACGTGCGTGCTAGCGGGCCCGCCCCATTCCCGTCATTTACCTATGGGCAAAGTCTTATGTGCGTTACGATAAAAACTAATACCAGCAATCTACTGGCCAACAATCTCATGATAGATCGACCGTATATTTATGACTCAAATATATCAGATAATGCTGCTGCACAGCTTCCTGCTTTTAATTCTTGGCTTGACCATGAATATTCTCAAGCACTGTCTAATATCAGCGAATTCTTGTCATATGACAACGCTACCTTCTATCAATTTGCGAAGTCAAAGTACTGGGGAAAGGATATTTGGGACGATCTTGTAGCGCCCTATTTTGAAACCCCTCTTTATGTAGAGACTTGGCGTGATGGATCTGGAGGGCGCATGAGTAGTATCTGTGGACCGAATGCGAGCAGTATCGTCGAATATGATATTTATGAAATTGCTAATATGGAGATGGACGATAGCGTGGCGTGGAAGGGTACTCAAGACCACTCAAAGTGGGCTATTGCAGCTTCAAATGATAATGCAACAGCTGCCATAGAATCTGGGGTACTTTCCGGTGCTATAGCAGCTTGCGTGGGAGATATGAACCGCATGTGCTCGCAGGAGAACCGCGGTGGCGGAGCCCTGTGCACAGAAAGTGCAGCACTTTGGACAGCGTTTAATAAAACCGTGGTGGATTTAGAGACCTGTTTTGAGTATTATCCTTGTGGTGGTTCTGGCTCCCAGTGCTGGTGGTGCCCCACAGCGATGCCCACGTACTATCCTTCGTTTGCACCCTCTGTGCATCCGACTTCTGCATCCCCCACTTACGCAATAGCGGTTGAGGTTACCCTGGGAGTGGTGCAGCTCTTTAACAATATTTCTCTTACTGCCTATGAGTCGGACGAAACTTCTTGCGACAAGTCAGTGCAGCAGGCAGTTGCTGAGTCCATTGGCTATGGGGTGGGCTGGCAAGACGTAATAATCGATTCTGTGACCAACAGTGATGATGCTCAGCAAGTTTCCAGGACCCAACCGGAGTTGGCGGGCGAAGGCACACCGACAATTGGAGTCGAAGCTCCAGTCATAGCAGCAGGATATTTCAGTATCACTCGTAGTTCAGTGCAGAGTAGCAGCAGTGATGGCATTACGATTGCGTATACGGTGAATAGTGACACATCACTTTTTAACACTAGCGATTCTGCCTTTACTGCTTTTTCGACAGCTCTCAACGACAGCATTGTAAACGGGCTGTTTAACACCTACCTAGCATCAGCAGCGACAGCGAATAACGCGCAGCCAATGATGGGTGCTTCAAGCACGCAGTCGCCTTCCATCACAGCCGAAGCAGCTCCGACTGCAGAGCCGACGTCGCATGGGGGCAAGAAGAGTGGTAATAACAATGCCAATGATGAAGGTGGTGATGATAGTGCCCTGTCAAAAGAGTCGCTGATAATCGTGATCTGCATCGTCGTCACAGTTGTGCTTTGCGCGGGTGTTGCGTGGGCTTTTTACTACGTAACCTATCATCACTGCTGCTTCTGTAGCGGCTCAGGTGGTCAAGTTGAAGGTAATTCCCTCGCCGTTGAAGCTACATCGGTTGTAAAGAACCCTATGGAGGCGCAAAATGATCTTAGCTACCAACCCTGATTCTACTCGGGGTAGGTACCGTTCGTAGCATTAGCTGAATCAATACACACATGAACGCCACCGTGACGGAAACCACGTTAAATATTTTATAGATATACCAGTACATTTCTTAATTGCATATGATAAAATATGCCACTGGCATAGCACGTCGTGTGAATGCTGTAGAAACTGCTACAGTAATTTATACGTGTAGTTCCCGATGCAAGTTTTACTCTGTTACTATCTTATCATAGCTCAGAGTAAAACCTGCATCGGGAACTTCACATTCACGATGCCGCATTGTGACACATTTCATCAAGGCCCATGCCCGTCCCATTGCTGGTAGTTGTCATATCAGATATCTGGCTGGCTGGAGATGTCATTTGCTTGACTTTGCAAATCCAATATTCAATAGATAGATAAAATTGTTGTTAATCATGGCGAATCGAACTCAACAAAGTTTGTTGAGTTCGATTCGCCATGATTAACAACAATTTTATCTATAGCAATCAGTACGACAGAAACGACTACAATAACTTGTAAAGTGTAAAGAATAGTTAAAGTTATAGACATAAATTTAACTATTCTTTATACTTTATAGACATAGACATAATTTTAAATTTACAGTCATTAAATTGACATAAGCAGAGTGGCAAGAGCGTATCCCAGTATCCCAGCAGTATCGTACAGTAGAAAATTACTTCAAGCAGAATTTCTGGAAGCCGACGGTTGGAAACTTTCAAAAGTTTTATATGCGCTTTTGTGTTCATAATATTCAGTCATACGCTTTTAAATGCAATTTTTATGTCAAGGCTGCTCTCGAAAAGATTCGGCATGATGCGCATCGTGATAATGATGAATTTAATGACTGTAAATTTAAAATTTTAGACTTAGGCATAAATTTAACTATTCTTCACACTTTACAAGCTATCGTAGTTGTTTCTGTCGTACTGATTGCTATAGATAAAATTGTTATTAATCATGGCGAATCAAACTCAACAAATATTGGACTTGCAGAGTCAAGCAAATGACATCTCCAACCAGATATCTGATATGACAACTACCAGCAATGAGACGGGCACGGCCTTGATGAAATGTGGCATCTGGTTGCAGCAACGCTAGTTTTTTTCATGCAGGCTGGCTTTGGGTTGCTAGAGGTTGGAGGGGTTCGATCCAAGAATGCCGTTAACATCCTGTTCAAGAACATGATTGATGGTGCAATATCAGTTATCTGCTTCTGGGTTATTGGTTACGGATTTGCCTATGGGGACACAGAAAATGGGTTCATTGGAAAAGACAATTTCGGTTTAGGCGAAGATGATTTCGATGTTGGTGACAGTGGCAACAATAACCTCAATTACCACACCTTCTTCTTTCAATGGGCCTTTGCTGCAACAGCAGCGACGATTGTCAGCGGCAGTGTGGCGGAGCGATGCAAGCTTGAGGCGTACTTCATTTACTCCGCCTTTATCACTTCATGGACATATCCTTTGATTGTTCATTGGGTTTGGGGCGAGGGTTGGATGTCTGCCTTTGGGAACTCAGACTGATGAATATATGTTCTACGGAAAAAAATCCAATAACTTCATTGACTTCGCGGGCAGTGGAGTAGTGCATGCTGTTGGTGGCCTCACGGGATTAGTGGCTGCCATTGCACTTGGACCTCGCAGGGTAAGACGAAACCTAAACCTTATTTTCACCTTGAAAATTGCCATGTTATTCTCCTGTTAATGACTCTTTGACTCTTTGTCACCTTCTTCTCATACCGCCGCTGTACAAACTCTCTATCTCTCTCCCTTTCAAGTTCCTCTTTCATTGACGAAGAGCAATAGAAGATAATTGATTAATTTATTTAAATATGAATGTATTTTCTATAATATTGTGCAATGAAATAGGGTCGATTTGGTCGCAATGGTGAGGTCAGGCCAATGCCTGGACATAACGTACCACTAACCACGCTAGGCACCATCATCCTGTGGGTTGGCTGGTACGGCTTCAATGCAGGCTCCACGCTCTGTATCGTGGGCGATTGTGCGAAGCTGGCATCCAAGGTAGCAGTCGTGACCACCATCGCAGCTGCTTTTGCCGCGGCTACCATGGTGGTGTACCAGATGACAATCACCAAGAAATACGATGTATCAATGCTTTGCAACTCAATACTAGCAGGCTTGGTGTCTGTTACTGCTCCTTGTGCAGTGATCGACCCTTGGGGAGCAATGATTATTGGCATATCGGGCTGCCTCGTGTATATCGGAAGTTCAAAATTGATTCTTAACCTCCAGATTGACGACCCACTCGACGCATCCCCTATTCACGGTAAGGCCGATAGATCCCCTGTTACCTGTTTGCCCTGAGAGACACGTCGCCGGTATATTAGAAGTCACTTCCAAAATTCTGTATTCATTCACCCCATGATATCATAGGCTTCTGCGGTTTGTGGGGCGTCCTGGCAGTGGGCATTTTCGGCAATGATGAAAATGCCTCTCTGGCGGGCTACAACGGCAGTGCTCGCGGCGACCACCCATTCCGCACAGGAGAGCAGTTCGGGGTGCAGATCGTGGGCATGATCGTCATCGCTGCCTGGACGCTCTTCTGGGCAGTCGTGCTCTTCTACGGCATGAAGTATACCATTGGCATCCGTGTGTCCGCGCAGGTGGAGCGCGTCGGGCTCGACGTCACTGAGCACGGGGGTAAAGCGTATGCCTTCCTTTCCATGGAAAAGCCCTCGCAGCGACATGCTATGTACTATGACGATGAGCCTACTTCTTCTCCTGTCTCTGCTGCTCCTGTTACGGGAGCCACAGGTGGAGATGCAGAAGGTGCAGTGGGCTCTCGTGCCGCGGTCTCCACAAATGAAGGAAATTAATTTCCATATAATGCTGTTGTCCAAAGCTATCTTTAGAGTGAGGTTATTGATGTAATATTTCGAAATCTCAGGTTCGTTTTCTTGGAAACTTTCAGATCGCTATGATATTGAATACCCCTTGTCCCTTGTAAATTTACCGCCGGTAAATTAAGTTTAGTGGTGCGGTACTTTAAATGCTCTGGCTCAAAGCTGAAAGTGGAAAGATAGGTAGACTAGGCAGAATTCTTTAGTGGCGATACATTTTCTTGCATCTCTATCGTAGAAAAACATAGCGTGGCAAATTACAGTATCATGCTGTTGCATCATAACTTTAACCTTGATTATACTTTACAGTAGTCTCGCCAGCAGCAGGTAAGTTGCAAAAAGATTGCGAACAAGTGTTGTAGTTAGTTAATTAATTAGCTCATTACTATATATTAATACTTTACAACTGCGAATATATCATCATATATTGCGAAATGGTTGGTTAAGGAAGCTGTTTGAAGTGGCAAAAATTTACTTTCCTGCCAACCAGCGTGGTTGGTTGTAAACTTGCAAAAAATACAAGACCATTACCAAATCGTTGTGCGGAGCACGGGTGAAGTCATCAATCTGCGTTTAAAGTGAAGGACATTTGATATTTGAATCCGCGAAGAAACGATGCTTAACCTCGCTTTGGCTATCGCAGTGATAGCTGTGTTGGTAGTTTATCTTCCTTACCCGGCGCTGCTAATAAACTCATATTTTCCTTGGAAGTTCGTCCACACACCAACATGGAAAGCTATAATGGACTTCAGAAGATCTTTTCGTGAAGATCGTGAGCCTGTTCCTCTTCCTGAGATTGATATGAAAGATATCACCAAAGAGAAGTTCCTGGAAATGACCGGTGAGTGAACCCTGGAATATACCAATGAATGACTTATTTTTCGTTGGGGCAAAATTGTTATACGAAAGCTTACATTTGTGAATCACGAACACTTGCTATTTTCAACAGCGAATCTGGCCCGCCCAATAGTGGTGCGTAACGCACTCAAGACAGAGCATATGCAGCTCCTTGCCGACCACAACGTCTGGTCTGAGAGATATGGCAATACCTCCATCAACTGCAACGATATGGGTACCGAATTTTACAAGGAGTGTACCGTCAATGAGCTGATTGATTATAACCTCAAAGATGGCCGCAATATCTACAGCCGAACTAATCACTACATCCTCTGGAAGCACCCAGAACTGCTGGAGATGGTTAAATCTCCCATCACGCCCTGGATTGGCGATGCACCTCTGTACGAAATCTTCATTGGATTCAAGTCCGGCGGGTCCCCGCTGCACGCGGCATTCGGCTTGAATGCATTCAAGCAGATAGTTGGTCGCAAGAAATGGACACTGATCGCTCCTGCTGAGCTGCCCTTCATGGATATACACTTGTCCGACGATGGCGTCTCTCTCCTTGCACTAATTACCGATGGCAAGATCGGCGCCACGTTCTCCGACGCACCTTGGCTGAAGAAGATCAACCGCTATGAAGTGGTTATGGGACCTGGCGACCTGCTCTTAAACCCCTCTATGTGGATGCACATAGTTGAGAACCTACCTGGTGCCCAGGAGCAGTCGATGGTAATCGGTTCGCCGGAGCGCCACCTCGGTATCAAGTATGGTCTTCGCACATCTCCGTACATCGCCTTCCATCTGGTGACAAAGAGACTGCTCATCAAAGCATACCAGAAAATGATGGGCATTGCAGCGCCGAAATCGGCGCAGGACTTTTTCCCTATTAACACGGAGGAGCTGGCTGAGCAGTTCGACAAATACATCCGCAACCGGGCAATCGAGTTGGGGGGAGAGCTTGAATAAGCAGACCCCCAAGAGGCTCTTATTTAGCCCACTGGCTGGTTGGCTGGCTGACTGTTTGCTTGGTTATCTCTATCTCTCTCTTTGAGATAGTACACTCCTCAGAGGCAGCATGATGCTCATTTTAGAAATTTAAGTTCTGCGGAGTATATTCGAGTCTTCATTCCATTCTTGCACTTCTATCTTAGTTGCACTTTTGCACTTGCTTTTGTGGGTGTCGAATGAGGCACCGTCCCGCTGAGCTCCATTCATTCATTGATTGATATCCTCCAAGGATTTAGCTCATCAGTAACTTGAGGTATGCACTTTTCGGCTAAATCTCTTTTAACTGCTCGACCCTTTGCTATGCTAGCAGCACACTTTTTCTTTGCTAATGCCATCGCATGATGCAAATAACGGATAATCCGAATATTTGAATACCAGAGAGCACTTCATGTTTCGAGCGCTGCTGCAACTGAGTACGATATTGGACTTAGTATGATAGTTACAGAGGAAGCACATGATGACCGTTCGACCGCTTGCCACATTACCCACTTTACCATGCCAAAACAGCTTAAGCATCAGATGCAGAGTATCAGAGCCCTTGACATCGCGAAACAGCTACCGCTACAATAAGGTAGTTCTTCAATATATCGCAAAGGTTTAAATTATCGGTTTTCGACAAAAAAAATAAATCAATCAGAAAATGTACCTCGAAGTACAAATTACAAAAAAAAAAAAACATTCAAATAGCTCCAAGTTTGCGGATAGCTCCAAGTCGATCTTTGGCGGGTATGAAAGCTATTTTAATAGAAAGTGCGAACAAATGCTGTGTGGCCGAGAAAGCACTGCCTTTCCCTTTCCTTTTCCCTTCCGCTCCATCCCTTTATTATCTTTTCCCTTTCTTCTTTGGCCACCTCTGTTGCCATCAAGGTAACTTCTACAAATAGGCCACCTTTCTTTTAAAAAAAGCGTTTCCCCCCTTTCCTCACGTCTTCATGTCAACCAATCAATATATTTCCATATACCAGGTATTGATCGTTTCATCTACTGTTTCTACCTCGTAGGCAAACCAACACTGTCTCTTTTGCGGTAACAGCAAAAACAAATAGTGAAGAAGCTTGGAAAGACACGAACTACAATCCATCTTTGAAGCCCTGACAAGGGAAGGAAGGTATCCTTGTATGCACATACACTCTCAACTTCAACGGCGAGAAGGTTGTCCACACGCGACCTATTGTCTTCAAACAACAAATCAAGTATTGCCAGGCTCATCCGTCACTATTTCTTCAACCATCAACTACTGCTGTGAGCCATGTGCCCGGGAGCTCTGCCTTAAGTTGCACCATAACTAATATTGCTGCTGTTCCAAAATCGTGTAGTGATGCCACGATCGCTAACCCTGCGCCCATCCATTGAAATTCGATTCATGACAACCAGACCCCGTCTACCCCGCCCACCCCCCTCCCCTGCCCCCCCATTCCCCATATTCCCCCCATCCTCCCGCAAGCAGAGGTCATCATCATCATCATCATCATCATCGCTGCCGCTGTCGTTGTAGTAGTCACTCACATAGTCCTCGTCGCACTGCCGCTCTAGTTCGGCATGTGTCCGCCGCTGTCGTTGCTGTCGCTGCTGTCGTTGCTTCTGCCCTGCATCGACAGGAAATCCCTGCTGTTCCTTCGGCTGATCTTGCTCTACAATTTGAAGCTGCTTCAAGGTACCTTTTGCCAAGCTGAGACCCTCTGCAGATAGGTGGGAATGAGCCATCTGTATAAATAAATCTTCGCCACTAGTCTCAGATCTTCCTGCTCCTCCACTTCCACCACTACTTCCTCCTCCTGGGTCTCCCACTCCCCCAAATCCTGCTATTCCCCGCCCTTCCCTCTCTTGTCCATTTTTTTGACTATAATTAAATGATGATGGATCATTCCTGGTACAACCCTTATCATTTCGTGCTTCATCACCAGTTTCGATGTGTCTACGGAAATAGCTACGACACCACCATGCTATTGAAGGTGTCGGTGCTGACTCCAGCTCACTGCCACCAACAGCAGTAGACGATGCCTTGCTACGCAGCTCTGCTTCGGCACGCGCGGCTTCTCTTTCTCTCCTTGCTTCTGCAGGAGAGATCTCGAAGACGACGAAGCGGTTGGCACCTTCTTGCTGCGTATGCATGTCCACCAATTCTACTTCCCCAGATACCCTCAATCCTACGAACTCTCGAACCGCAATAAATAAAATTGCCCCACTACTTAAAGCCCAGATGATAATCGCAAGGATGCCCACGAGTTGCACCCCGAATTGCTCTCCTGTGCGGAAGGGGTGGTGACCGTTGGCGCTGCCATTGTAGCCTGCGAAAGCTGCGTTGTCGTCATTGCCGAAAATGCCCACTGCCAGCACACCCCAGATTCCACATGCACCTACAGAGCATTAAATATACACACACCCACGTAGATGAAATCAAAACAGATCGACTATTTACTATACATCATATCCGCATAATGGTGGAATGCAAAGTACTTCAACTGTAATACAAGTCATCGCGGGGTGGTATCAGACAGTTAACAGCATGGCACCTATATTGCAATAGCTGACATCTGCCTCACCGTGCACCGAGGAGGCATCTAGTGGGTCGTCTACGTGGAAATACAGCAGCGCCTTTGATGCGGTTACATACAAGATGCACGCTGCCACCCCGATCAGCCAGGCTCCCCACGGCTCCACCACTGCGCAGGGGGCCGTGATCGCCACCAGACCTGCCAGCACAGCGTTGCACACCGCAAAAAGGTCGAATGATCTCAACACAGTGGCCTGGTACAGCACCATGGTCAGTGCACTGGACGCAGCTGCGATGGTGGTCACGACTGCTACCTTGGATGCCAGCTTAGAGCAGTCACCCGTGATGCAGAGCGTGGAGCCTGCATTGAAGCCATACCAGCCAACCCACAGGATGAGTGTTCCCAATACGACAAGAACCGAGCTGTGTCCCTGGATTGGCTGCGGCTTTCCTTCAGCATCGAACCGACCCTAACACAAGCCGAAATATAACAGAGAACTAGGACGAATTAGCAGAAGTGAGATAAGTGTAAGCAGAGTTTCAGGTACGGAATATGATATCATCTTGATATGACGGACTGGCGATACACTAAGGGAAGCACAACTTACGAGGCGAGGCCCAAGCATCATTGTCGCTACAAGCCCGGCGATACCACCCACAGCATGCACCACTCCGCTGCCAGCAAAGTCGATGAAGTTGTTCGACTCCCTGCCTCTGAATAAATACGTCTGGTCATCGGGTGCGAAAGGGGACAACCACCCATTGCCCCAAACCCAGTGCGCGACTACGGGATATATAAGACCACTGATAACTGCTGAGTATACGAAGTACGCATGCACAGTACAGCGTTCGGCTACACAACCACTGACTATCGTGGTGGCTATAGCGGCAAAAGCCCACTGGAAGAAAAAAGAATGGTAGTTCGAGTTGTCAGTTTCATCGATGTCAAACTCGCTGGAGCTCAATGCGAATTTCGAGTCACCAGCAAGGCCATCCACGTCATGGCCGTATGCAAACGCATACCCAATAATCCAAAAGCATACTGCAGATATTGCACCATCAATCAGATTCTTGTACATGATATTAACGGCGTTTTTGGATCGCACTGATCCAGCCTCGCGCATTGCGAATCCAGCTTGCATAAAGAAAACTAAAATACCACTCGTCAGCACCCACATATCATCATTCCCACTTGATATACCATTTGCTGTAACTGTTAGGGAATTCAAGCGCGACTGTAGGTTGTCTACTTCGATCTGCAAAGAAAGCACTGCTGCAGTAGTATTGACCATGATGGACGATTTTGAAAGATGGGAAGCGAGTATGATCAGAACACCCAGGATTGTCGATAGCCAGTCAAGTCCTCATCAACAAAAGTATATATGCATAAAGTTTATGGAATATATTAGATGATGATGATTGTGGGCATAATGCATCCCAATAGAGTTAAGTTATCCCAGCTTTATACCTGGTATACGATTTCAGTGGAATCCCACAGCAGTAAATTTAATCCTGCTGCTGCTGCTGCTGCTGCTGCTGGAATCCATTCTGAACGAACATCATCATCGATGATGTCGAAACAGTTTCATCGCCTGGAACCCTGCTGAGTTTCGAGAGGGTGGGTACAACACGCAAAACGGGAGGTTGTTTAATCGCTGCTGGGATCCCTGGGATCGCAGATCCGTTTGTTTACTTCAATTGAGCCGTTTGTTTCATATTAGAAAGCCCACTGACAGTCTACTATCCCAGGTATCCCAGGTTTCCCAGTATCATAAGCCTAAATTTACGCCAATCGTCCATCATGGTCAATAC